>JARHVA010003629.1:175000-305000 GCA_037957365.1 Torreya grandis | reverse complement strand
TTTGTGTTTATTTTATTCTGAATACTAAGAGAAATTATTTGCATGCATAGTCATCTATCTTGAAATGAATAAATATAATGATAAATTCCATGAAAATCATCTCTTTAAAGATATTTGTTGACAGTGTCTCATGTTTTATAGTCATTGATGTAATATATCAATATAAGTGAATCTTTGGACATCAAAATATTGGGATGAGGTACAAATAATTTATATGTTAGTTTCCTTATGATTGTAACTGCAAGGTATGTATTTTTATGTCTTGTTATTAATACTGAGAGCAATTATTTGCATACATAGTCATATGCCTTAAAATAAATAAATATAATGATAAGTTCCTTGAAAATCTTTTTTTAAAAGATATTTCCCCAAAACCCTATGCATGTTAGCTTTCATGTATATGTAAATATTTTCCTTAAACGCAAAAATTTGTCAACTGTGTATTTTTGGATTAATCATAAATATGGTTGAAATTATCATGCAGCTCCTTTATGTTTATTCATTTTGTTATTTATGAATTATTTAAACTAAGTATATTTAATGCCACTATTTATAAAAGGTATTCAATTTATTATTTGTTTAAAAGGATTATTTCTTAGATAAAATCAATTTTTTGTTTAAAATAATTATGTGGTAAAGACCAAATAAATAATATAACAAACAGATTATAGAAATAATTTCAACACAAAATTAGAGTATAGAGTATAAATAATAAGCTGACTATGGGTCTAGAAGGAAAGACAACTATGAAAATTGAGCAGGGAAAGCAATTTTTTTAAAGGAAATTATCATTATATTTATTCATTTCAAGAATCAAAATATATTGTGTATGCAAATAACTATTCTCAATCGTTTATTTGATGAAGAGAACGTGTCTCTAATAAGTATAATATTTATTATAGAGATGCATATGTATTCAAGCATAAGTAAGTTGATAGAATACATATGTGATGGTTTGTAAAATTTCATATTCATTAAAATAAACAAATATAATGATAATTTCTTTGAAAATAATTTTTTTAAAGATATTTGATCAAAATAATGTGTATGTTAGTTTTCTTAAAAATTTCATATATATCCGAAAATATTTTCCTAAAACTCAAAATATATGAAATGGGTGTATTCAAGTTAGTCTAAAATATGGTTGAAATGAGCATGAGGTTGTGTTACTCTTAGTCATTTTGTTCTTTGTGCATTGTCTAAAATATGTATCTTGAATGTCAGTATTTATCAGAGGAAATCAATTTCTTTTGTTTAAAAAGAGTATTTATCAGAGGAATTAAGTTTATTTTTTGTTAAATAGAAGTATGTGGTAAAGAACAACCGAGTAATATAATAAATTGTGTATAGAAAACATTGTGAAGAAAAATCATTGTATAGAGTATAAATAATAAACTGACTATGGGTCCATAAGGTAAAATGACTATGAAAAGAGAGAATGACATAACCAAAACAATTGAGTACATATAATAAGATCATGTGTAGTACATAATATAAATTGATTTCATACCTATGAATTATTTTAAAATATTATTTTAAGATTGACCATTAAAGTATGATATTTAACATTGAATTCTGAGTATGTTAGTTTGTTATTTTAGTCGCTTTTAATTATAATATTGATTAAATTTTTATTTTCATTATTCTATTTTCATTGATAAAACACTTTTATAAAATTAGAAATATTTCTTTTAAAATATTGCATCTTCTATAATATATGCTCTTTTTGATAGGTTAAACTATATTGTTTAAAAGTTGATTCACATATACATATATTTGGTAATTACGATATTTAATTAGTGCATCATTCATTATTATTCCAAAAATTTATAAAAACCCCTATACACATCTTATAAACATTTATTATTTTCTTGAATCATTATTATTAACAATCCTAAAAATAAAGATCCAAGGTGCATCAAAGCAATCACTAAGAAATTATAGCATGTTCTTAGAAATTTATGTTGGCCTCTATTTCCTTGTTTTGAATTTACATGTGAGTTATGGTTTGGATCAAGTTTTAATATATAAATTTATATATTGTGCAGATTTAGATTCTATCTATGATATAATTTTCAAATGGATATTTTTATAACTAATTTCTCTTTTTTTTCTAAATAAATTTTTTGGTATCATTACCTTTCTAGGTGCAAACTTTCAAGCTACTAATGCAAAAGTGATTTCAACAAGTAGAATATTGATTTCATCCTTGAAGGTAGTGCTTTGAATTTGTGATTAATAAGGTTAGCTTGAAATGTTTATGATTTTTAAAATTTTGAATCTTAGTTTGAATGATAGGAAATTAATAGAATGGTCATTATTTGATAAACATCAACAATAACACTATTTAAAAATAAATATTAGTTTGGAAAATCAACTGAAATTGAACATTTTTTTCTCATGATCAAGATCATATTCAACAAGGTTCTTATCACTCTCAATAAGTGGATGCAAGTGATAATGACAATGATCATGACAAAACTAATTTAAGACAATCTAGTTCTAAAAGTGTTGATAATTCAACCTCACAAGTAGTTCATGCAATTCATCACAACTCCAAAATAATGAAGTCAAGTGAATGGATTTTTTTTTGAGTTTTCAAAATGAATGGATTTATAAATATCTGTTCATTGAACTTATTTTGATTGGAGACACTAAAAATTGTAGATATTATGCAGCTAGAATGTGGGAAGGGATAAACTCTTGTAGATAAAAATAGATATCATAGAGAAGCATGCGTGTAAAGTGTATGAAAATAAAATAGTAAATAAAGAGGAGAAATTAGTGATACAATGGAGAATAAAATAAGAGTCTCTTCATGTTAGGTATGTGATTGAATACACTGAATACCTAAGAAAATAATAAAATATTCATGCAAGTGGAAAAAACATTACAATTTTATTTGTAAAAAAGATGGTAATCAACCAAATTTTTAATAATATACAACTTTTTATTAATTATCAAATTTTAAAAATATGTCAGCCAATGATTGATTATCTAGGATATAAAGGCATGCTAAAATTTATTGGCATCCTAAACTTTCAAAATACTCATTTGTCAGTTACTAGTTATTAGGAATGGGCTGATTGTCTTGTTAAAGTATTAAAAGAGGATATTTAAGAGAAGATAAGGATTTGAATATACATAGCATTGTTATTTTATGGAGTTAAAACCATTGACAACAAGTCTTGAAGATGTAGCAATTTAAACTCACTAATTTATAATTATAGTTTTAGTTATTTATTTTTAATTATTTTAGTCATTAAAATCATATAGAATGAAGAACATGTTTTTTACTCATTTTTATAGATTTGTTTAGGAATTTTTATGACTTTAGACACAATATGCTTAAGGTAATAAATATATTTTTATTAGAATAGTTTGATAATTGAAATAAAAATATATTTAAAAGGATATTATTGATTATTGATATGATTAAGACATTTTTATAGACCTTATATATATTAATTATGGATATAGTTAAGACATTTGAAAGATAGTGTTTTGAGTAAATATATTTAATGAAAAATGTTTCAGGGAACTTATCATTGTATTTATTCATTTCAAGAAAGATGATTATGCAAAAAAATAACTTCTCTCAATATTAAAAATAAAATAAACAAAAATCCATACTTTGTAGTTGCAATCATGAGGAAACCAACTTAGAAATTATCTACACCTTTGTTTCCAACCTCTCATCCCAATACTTTGAATACCATAACTTCGATTCTGCCAATAGCTTACATCAATGACTAAAAAATAAATAATTTATCACATATGTATTTTAGTAACTTACTTATATTTAAATACATATGTATCTCTATAATATAGTTTACAATTGTTTTAGACACAATATCTTAATCATACATAAGGCTAAGAATAATTGTTTGTATGCACAGTCATCTATCTTGATTCTTGAAATGAATAAATATAATGATAATTTCCATAAAAAATATTTATTTGAATATATTTGATTTCAATCTTCACTTTTAATATTTATCTTGCCTTATAGACCCATATTTAGTTTCTTAGTTATACTCTACACTCTAATATTTTGTCATAATTTTTGGTATACTCTATTTGTTATAGTATTGGTTTGGTCTTTACCACTAATTTCCTATGAGAAATAATGGCATGTAAGATATTTTTAAAATGAAAAAATCAAAAATGAATTACATTATGTAGTTGGTATTTATCACATCATGTTTTTAAACAAATAAGAAACTCATTTATGCTAAGAAACAATGACATGTAATATACTTCTTTTAAACAATGCATAAAAAAATGAATTACATTATGTAGTTGGTATTTACAACATAATTATTTTAAAGAAACAACAATATAATTTTTTACAATAAATAATGGCATGAAAGATATTTTTTGAAAAAAGTGAATAAATGTAATAGAGCCTCGTGATCCTTTCAACCATATTTTTGACTAACTTGTAAATACCCATTTCACAAATTTTTAAAACATATTAACATAAAACATGTTAAAATTAGTTAAATAAATAAATATAAAGATAAGTTACCTGAAAAACATTTATTTAAACATATTTACTTGCCAACCTCACTTTTCATAGTTGTCTTGTCCTATGCCCTGATAGTCGGTTTACACTATATACTCTGATTTTTTGTCACAATTTTTTCTATATTGAATTTATTATATTATTTGGTTGGTTTTTAAAACATACTTATTTTATAAAAATTAGAAAATGATTTTCTTTGATAAACAATGACATGCAAGTTACTTTTTTTAAACAATGGATAAATAACAAACTCAATAAATGCAATAGATCGTCACGATCATACTATATTTTATTTTTTAATGTTTAAGGTAATAATTATTCGAATTAGCATGGTTGTTTAAAATAAATAGAAAATATATTTTAAAAGCCTTTATGGTTATGGTTAAGACATTTTGGTAGACCTTACTATATAGTTTGTAATTTTAAAATAATGAAAATGTTTTGAATTTTTATTTTAGTTATGTTATTCTCACTTTTCATAGTTGTACTGTCCTATGGCCCTATAGTTGGTTTATACTCTAATCTAAATTTTTGTCACTATTTTTGATATACTCAATTTATTACTTTATCTAGTTGGTCTTTATCGCATACTTGTTATAAACAAACAAGACATTGATTACTCTGAGAAATAATGACATGAAAGACACTTCTTTTAAATAATGCAAAAATAAAAAACTAAATAAATGAAATAGAGCCTCATGATCATAGTCTATTTTATTTTTAAACATTTAAGGTAATAATTATATTCAATTTGGTATGGTTTGTTAATTGAAATAAAAAAATATCTGAAAGGACAAAATAGATGTTTTTAAGACATTTTTGGCAGACCTTATTATGTTTTGTTTTCAATTATGTCATCCTCACATTTCATAATTATCTTTCCCTATGGCCCCATAGTAGGTTTATACTCTATACTATGAATTTTTGTCACAATTTTTTCTATAATCAATTTAATATATTTTCTAGTTGTTCTTTTGAGAGACTTATAGAGCCTTAAACTTAAATTATACATAGTCATATGGACATAAAATGTATCAGTTAAAAAAGATAAATTTAATATTTAAAAAGGAGGACAATTTAATCATAAAAAATAACGAACCATAGACAAGATCTTGACTTTAGACTTCTCACCCTATAGATTCTTATAAATAAATATACATAAGTGCTTCAAACTAGTTAAAACCCTAAAACCTCAAGAACCTAAAACCTAAATTCATATAACTTCATTTAAGTTAAATTTTTAATCATTTATGGTTGTGGGAATCACAAAATCAGTGATAGTTGAAAGAATAGGCCAAGGAGGAGTCTAAGAAACCAACAATGAAGTAATATCCAAGTAAGAAATACAACCCCTACATGTCATGAGAATTATGAAGAAAGTGATAATTGCACGAGGAGACTAAGGTGTGTAAAAGTAGACACAAATTACGTATAGTCTAAGTAGGAAATATAAGATGTACATATTTTTAAATGTTTTCATACTTTTAATAAATTTTGTCTATATTTTAAGGGATTCAAACTATTTTTATGTTATTTTTTCATCAAATATTTACTCGCAGTGTGAAAACCCTTTTTAATGTTATATCAAAACCCTTAATATCAAACACAGTTTTGTTATCACATGAGATTATTTGTTTATTAATGAGTTAATATTTTTGCATTTGTTTAGGATTATTTTCTTAGTGACGGGATCAACAAGATCTCAAACATATTGATAATGTATATTTGGGCCAATGGGCATTGATATAACCATGATTTTTTTTCCAAAGTGGTACACAAATGTTTAGAGTTTAGCTTTGGGATGGGTATATAAAAATTCCTATTTGTGTCATCTCTCATGTCTTCCTTACATAGATTTATTCATTTCAGAAAGTGTTTTAAATGGATAGACTACCCCCAATTTCATAGGGCAAAGCAAAATAGTTGTTTTAAAAAATTTAGGATATCCACTAATTATAATCATTATTCTACCTTGATCATACTTGTCCCGTTAACGTATTTAGAGAAAGGGGTTTAACTTGGATTTTTCACCATTATTTATTGATTTGAATATGATGATTGATTTACCAGCTATTTATAAGTTTTTTTAAAGACATAATAGAAATTGAAAGTCAATTTATATTAGTATGGTAATTTTTATTAATATTTTTAAATGGAATTGTACCTAAAATATAAGATTCACCAAGATTTTAAGGGTCCCTTCTTAAAATTATCCCTAATTGGTAAGGTAATTATTGAGGCTAGAATGGGTGGTGGCTTTGTCCACCTAGCATGATGTGAGGTAAATAACACGTTCATAGATGTTATCCACCCATATGGACATGTTGTTTGTGCCAATTTGCAATAATAAATCATTAAAAATGGAGTTCTCAAAAAAAATAGCTCAAACTTTGACAATATTTACTATTAGTGTTTTTGGCCTCTTGAATAGTAATAAAAATGTATTTTTAGGAGCACTTAGATGTAAGCATCATGATAACACATGTAATTATCCTATATATATGTGTGTGTGTGTTTCCTAAGTGATAGGTTTTCACCTAGAGGTCCCATAGGTAAAGATGCATGTTGGAGCTTGAGAAATTATCTCTTCACTACCAAAAAGTTGCATTCTAGGACCAGTTACTCCAACTTATACCACAAACTAATATTGAAGGTTAAAAAAAATCACTTGTAGCTGTAATAATATTTTTTAGACATTTATAAGATGGATCTTATGCTTATTATAAATGACTTATAGTTTCCATTCTATACATGTCTGATGTTAGGCTAAAATTCTATATTTTTATTATATAGAGAAGGGTATTTTTGAAGTCAAAATGAGTGGAGGGTTTATCGATCGGGTCTAAAGTAAGGCCAAAAACATGGTCCTAGATGTTATATTCCTATATACACATGTTGGCAGTGCTAGTTTACAATGAATAAGCACCAAACATGGAGTTTTTGAACAATAACTTGAACTTTGACAACATTTTTTGTGAATGTTTTTTCCCTCCTGAAAAGTGGTGAAAATATTTTTGTGGGTGGAATTAGACATCAAGGTCATGGAAGAAAATTTAATTCACCTATATATACATTACCCATGTGATATATTTTCACTTAGGTAAAAATGCATGTTGGAGATCGAGAAGTTGTCTCTTCAATATGAAAAAATTGTATTTTATGACCGTTACTAAAAATTATGCCATAAATTGATCTTGAAGGCTCATCCAGAGTGATCCTTAGTGAGCTAAGAGTTTTTAAAAATGTAGACGATAGATCTTACAATTTTTCAACATCTTGTAGTTTCCTTTATATGCATGTATGAAGTTAAGCTAAAATTTTACATTTTTATTGTATTGGAAGGGCATTCTTGAGGCTAGAATTAGTGGTGGGATATTTATTAGACATGATGGGAGGCCAAAAACATGGTACTAGATGTTATTCACCCACACACACACACACACACATACACACACATATATTGCATTGAATAATCACCAGAAATGGAATTTCTAAACAATAACTCAAATTTTGACATTTGTTGTCTATGTTTCTACCCTCATGAATAGTAGTGAGATTTTATTTTTTGGTGGACTTGGACATTAGGGTGATGGAAAAGTGTTTAATTTTTATATTTAAACGTTTTAAAATAGATAAAAAATTTCATAGGGGTCCCGAAAGTAAAAATACCTGTTGGAACTTGAGAAGTACTCTTCACTACCAGAACATTATATTTTAGGACCTGTTATGATAAATTATGACAAGATTTATTCTCAAAGGTTCAGATAAAGTGTTATGGGTTAAAATAAAAGTTTTAGACACAAATATTAAGAATCTTATGGTTCATTTAAGTGACTTATAGTTTATATTTTATGTATATTTGAAGTTAGGCTAAAATTCTACATTTTTCTTCTATTGGGATAGTCATTTTTAAGGCCAGAATGGGTGGTGGTTTTCTTGATCAAATTTTTTTGACAATGTTATGTTTTATAAAATAAGCATTAAAAATGGACTTCTCAAATAACAACTCAAACTTCGACAACATTTGTTGTCAATATTTATGCCCTTTTTAATCGTAGTGAAAATGTATTTATTATTGGACTTGTATATCATAGTTGGGTAAACACATGTATTTATCCTATTTATATGTGTTCCAATTGATATATTTTCACCTAGGATCCCAAAGGTAAAAATGCCTGCTGGAGCTTGAGAAGTTATCTTTTCACTACTAAAATGTTGCATTTTAAGATCCATTGCTACAACTTATGCCACAAATTTCTATCACAGGTTTGGAAAAATTTATATGATATTAAATAATAATTTGAACCACATAAATATTATATATTATGGCTCATCTAAATGAACTATAATTTTTGTTCTATGCATATATGAAGTTAGGCTAAAATTTTGCAATTTTTTTGTATTGGGAAGGGTATTCTTGAGGATGGAATGGGTGGTGGGTTTGTCAATATGGAGTTATAGGAGGATAATAATTTGGTATTATGTGTTATATAACCATTTGGATGTGTTGGAAATACTAGTTTGTAGTGAATAAGAACAAGAAATATAGTTATTGAGTAACAACTTGAACTTTGATCACATTTATTGTCAGTGAATCCACCCTCCTAAATAGTAGAAAAACTATATTTATTGGTGGAATGAAATGTAAATGTTTTCAAAAAATATGCCATCCATGTATCATACACATGGGCATGATATGATATAGTCATACATAGTCCATTAAAACTATGTTTGCAGGTTTGCATGAACTTAGTATACTTTTGGTAAACTGGGAGAATGTTGTTTAATTTCCTCTAAAGGTGTAAGGAAGGTTCTATATCCATTATAATATATAAAAAAACTCCAATAATATTTCAAGTCTCATGGAACTATATAAACCCTAAGACAAACATAATGAATGAAATTGACCTTAGGAAGAAAACTATTGACAGAGAAGGCCTAGAATTAGATAGATACTTGTTTTAAGATCATATTATTATGATCAAGTGGGTTCCATGTTTAAAATAACCTTTGTGTGTATGATCTAACAGTTTGAATATTACAAAACATATAGAGGTTAATAAAATCATTATTTAGTATAAATAAAGAAGGTCATATCTATACATCTAAGCCTTATGAGTGCATTAAATTTTTTTTTAAGAGTATAAATGAGCATGACAGATGATTTAGGAATGAATAATAGTCTTGGTAAGATAAAAATAGCCTGATATGATGATAAGTCTCATTGGTCTCTAAAATACCAATATAAGTGGATCTATAAGAGAGGATAAGAATACATAGTAAAGTCCATAGATAGAGTACTATTAGTGACCTAAATGGTTAAGAATATAATAACTCAATGTTCATTTTGATAAATAAACTATTAAGGGTATGGGCCTAATTTCATGAATTGGTGATAGAGTTTTTACAAATAAATTCATAGTGAAAAATATCATTAGTAAGATTTTTCATATAATATGACCAATTATATTTTTCCCACTATAACATGAATTTTACATAGGGTGATAGTAAATTATATTTTTCCCACTTTCACATATGGTGTCAGTACTTATCTTTAAAAAAAAAATCAAATTATGGTTGTTTGAATTGAAGTTTGAAATATTTTCTCAATAGTGGAAGTGAACTCACCCGAAATTATGAAATTAATTGACAAATCCAAATGTACAATGTGTCATGAATGACTTTGACATCTACATAACATTGGGGGTGCTTTAAACATGTGATAGTAATTATTTAAAATGAATTTATGATTATGTTTATATGGTCTTAGTGGATTTTATTTATGTGTTGAGAGAATTGTATCTAATAAAACATAAATTCTTCTCCTTTGCCTCCAATGGTCATAATATGTGAATCTTATGGAAAATAAAGTGAACATTAGAGGTGTGTGTTGAGGTTTAGTAGGCATCAATGACACCATATATTTATTATAATATATAAATAAAATTAAGTTAAAATATATAAAAACCCCAGGTCAGTGTTAAAAATATACCATGATAAATTATATCTTTGCAAAAAAATCAATTCACTTATGGTTTATTATCCCTCTAGAATGTTTGAGTTCTTAATAATTATCTACGAATGATCCATGTGTTTTTTTGTGATTATTTGTAATATATGAACTAAAATTCATGTATAATTATATATAATTGATTTTAATTAGGACCATCTTGGTGTGCCAAAATTGACATCAAATGAGTTATTAAAAATAAGGAACATGTAAATAGATGCATCTTGGTTTGGTGAATAGTAAAATAAGGTCCCTATATTCCTAGGGGCACTATGGATAGACTCAGGGGAATTGTAGTGCTCTAGACACCTAAAAATATCAAATTTGGATCAATGGTCAAACATTACACTTCATTGTTGATAATGAAAGTAAAGAAAACCTCATTTCTCGATAATTATTTTTATAAGATAATAATAAAATCCATAAAGTCTTACAAAATAAAACATAATAAAATGTCAGGTGAATGCCATATAGGTACATGTATAATGAGATTATTATATAGATTGTCATATATGTATGTAAAACTATATATAATTCCATATAGGCATGTAAAAAATTACATCATGTAAGACATGAGATAATCACCAAATAGCCTCCCTTTCAAGTTTCATGCCTCAAATATGTCTATCCTAAAGATTCACTATCGGTAGATGGAGATCCATTGAATATCTTAGATTGCTCCAATGTCTGAATGTAGATCTTATACTCATAGCTCATTTTTAGTTAAACGTTTTCAAATATAAGGATTACTAGAAAATTAACATAAAATACAAGCAACTAAGTTAATAAGTTAATTTTAAAATTTAAAAAAAAAAAAAAAAAAACCTTCACTTACTCCAATCTTATTATCCCATTAAATCTATTTTTAAAACTCGATTGGGTCAGAGATACATTTAGATTCACAAAACAAACATTTGAAATTAGAAAGAAACATGAGAAGCTTATCTACTAATCATATGAATGGAACTATCATATGTCATTGGATAACCATACACACGAGAATGCACAAAGTGAATGAAGAAATGAAAAGAAAAATGAAGGTGGCCGAGATTACCTGAGATAGGACATATATATAATCATTGCCTACATAGTCAAAATGGACCTTAATCCAATGCATTTCACCCAAAATTAGGGGATAATATAATGAGGAATGAAAAGAACTAACTGATGTTTGATTAGATTCATAATATATGCCAATATATGCATGTCTCAAATAGATTTAGGTATATGATAATCCATTGGTACCTATTTTAATTGGTTTTATTTAGAGATATTCATCGTATTTGCATCAACATTGAGACTTGCAACCAAAGCACATAGTGTTTTCTATAGTAAATGAAATCAGGGATCATAAGTTTGATTAAATCATGATGATAAGGCATTTTAATTGTGATAAGATAGTTCAAATGTGAATTTTTATAACTAAGGATAATGATAATAACTATCAATACTAGAGTTACAATCATTTACATTTAAACAAAAACAAAGAAAACAAAAAAAACTTAAATGAACCCAATTTGAAATCAAGATATGGATAATCAAGATTCACGTCAGAATGAGATTTTTTAAAAAAAAATAAACAAAAAAAAACTTAATAAAATGAGATCAAGATATTAATAATAAATATACATGTGGACCATAAAGATGTACTTGGAAAAACAAAATAACAAGACCAAATAGTTAAAAAAAGAAACAAACCAACAAACAAAAATAAAATAAATAGGCACACAAAATAATTTTTTTTTCAAATTTTCTAAGTATCTAAACTTGATTGAGGATTAAGAGACATATAACGGTCCAAATCATAAAATGGTGAGGGTATTGTAAAGAGTGGTAAAAAAATAGCAAGAGCATATGAAATTGTTCGACTAAGGTGACATAAACATGAATCTAGCATAACCTATGTAATCCCATGAGGAACTCAAGTCATATTAATTATTCCAACATAAAATTTGACAAAAACTAACCAAGTCATAAAAAGTTCACAAATCAAGGCAAATGATGATGATGATGATGATGATGATGATGATGATGATGATAATAATAATAATAATAATAATAATAATAATAATAATAATAATAATAATAATAATAATAATAATAATAATAATAATAATGACGACCAAGTGATGTGATAATACATGATAAAAAGGTGTTGTTCCTAATTTTATTAAAGATGGTTATAATTAGGAAACAAAATCATATTTATGATTGTCCTAAAGGTAGTTATAACTAGGGGTACCAAATACAATACTGATTCGCCCTTCGATAGTTATAATTAACAACACTATATAAGATGATAAATGAAAGCCAACTTGGCAAAAACAATGTCACACTGCTTTGATAAACTATCATTTAACAAGGAATTCTAAAATTGTTGAAGCTAGATCAAAATCCCCTTACAAAAAGTGTGGGAAGAGGCAAAGGAACTAAGATTAAAATGGTCTAAGTACGATGGCTATAAATAAGCCTTAGTTAATAGTAAAGACATGGTATAATAAAAAAATGGTATAAGGAAAATGATTGGAAGATAATTGGCTATAGTGGCAAGAAAGTTTCCCCTAAGTGATGATGGTTTTTGATCATAAAAAAGTGAGATAATGGCTTATGTTACTTTCAAAATAGTGAGAGTAATTAACTTAATAATTACTTGTAAAATAGTGAGAGCATGAAGAAGCTGATCAAGATGACCTCAATAAAAATTACGAGATGCCTACATAGTCCTGAAAGACCTCAAGTTAATGTAGATAAAATAACAAGATGAATGGGACATAATGGTATAAAATGCCTAAAATGAAATTTTATATTAATTTAGCCATAAGAGACAAGACAATGAAAATGAAAGGGTAAATGGAAAAAAAAATGGTTATGTTGCTCTTACTGACATGGAGATGCAAAACCTAGTCAACATATCAAATAAAAATAATAATCAATCAAGTAAATTGCTACCCAACACCTCATCTGAATAGTTTCTCTTGTTGGCATGGAGATGATCATCCTAATCAACATATGAGAAAAAAATAATAATAAATCATAAAATTTCTATCCAACACAATTTCAAAATAGTTGTTTGGTCAAGAACTTGCTATAGATCTAGATTTCAATAAGGTGTTCATGATCTCATTTGGTTATTGATTCTACTTCCTTAAAATATATCACCCTCAGCATCATGTCTAGAATATTGGATTTCAATATTAGGGGGACAAAGAGACTCAATTACAAGTATACCTCGGCATCGTGTATAGAATATTGTTCTCTACATTTTGTCAGATTTTGAAAATATTTTACAAATGCTTAAACAAGGTATGTTTTTTTATCTTCTCTGAATAAATGATAAGGCACAAGAGATACTATGATAGAAAGGAGGTGGCATAATACCACACAATTATAATAATGTGTTCATAAAACTAATCAACCTTGGGTAAGGTTGAAATTATATAATTAGAAGAGGGTATGATAACTCAAGAACCTAACTGTAAACTATTACACCAAACATAGGTTGAGAGATATGTCAATACCATAAAAGCGAGGCCAACTTTGATGAGTTGCGACTAGGAAATTATATGAAATCACTTCAGATTAGGAAGGTGACAATGTGAACCAACAAACTCAAGATGTGAAAACATGTAATACTTCCTAAGTATAAAATTAGAACCAAACATGTAACATAATATCACCACATGGTAATAGGAAGTAGATTAAAATTTGTTCTAAAAATTAAAGTGTGAGTAATTCAATTGATGAATTATGTTCACAATGATCAATTAATGATGAGTATATAAACAACTTTTAATCTGAATGGGAAATTGAACCCACGTTAACTCAAGTCAAGTGAAACTAGTGAAACCAATTAACACGTTAACATAAAACATAGAAAGTTGTAATTCTAAATTATAATTCTAAATGAAGGCCTTAAATATTTTAGAAAAATGGTTTAGACTCAAATGTGAATCATAGCTACGTTGTTTATATAATACAAACACAATGTTTAAGAAGAGGATTTTGAAATAGGAAAGGATGATTTGTATTTGACTAGAGTAATGCCTCTTTATTCAAAAAATGGTAGATAGTGTGTCTGATTATAACACATTATTTACATACAAGATTTGACTCAAATTAAGACCAAGTAAGCTAAGACATAAAATACCTATTACAACTAATTAAATCATCCTAAGCCATAAACTAGCAAGGTTGCATTGTATTATTCAAATCCATCTTTATATGTGTTCTTGGGAGGAATTAAATTTTTAATCCAATAATAAAAGTGCATGAGCTGGTAGGGTATTTTACACACCCTTATCTCAAGATATTGTATGGTGATATGAACCTTCGGGTTACTCATCTTGCATCAATAATAATTTGTGGTAAGTGGGGTTGTCTAAAACTTATAATTTATGACTATCTAGATGGTCCTAGGCATGACTAATGCTAAATATGTAAACAAATCAATTAGATCCATGCCAATCAGATTAATATGAAAAGGTCTTAAATTTTTCATAACCATTACATCTATCAATTACTTAGTTTAGTGTGATGTCCCGATCGATCATATGTTCCAAGATGGATTGGAATTTAGGGAGTTTGCTTAACCACTCATGTAAACATCTTAACAAGTCACTCTCAATTTATATACCCCATTTTAGAGAGGGGTTGAAGTCAATGCTAGGAGATGAAGCCCTAGGTTAAATGTTCCCTAAATAACTCGTGAAGAGTCTATGAACTCCCCTCGATAAGCCAAATTACATAAAATAAAATGATCTAAGTGAAAAGGCATTAGAGGTTGTTTTTAGATCACCAAAACCATATGGGTTTTTGGGGGAGCCTAGACAACTTCCTTTTCATGCCTTGGACAACGACACCATCATAATGAAAAGGAACTTTTTGTCAACCAAGTTACATAAAGGGAATGGGGGGAGAACATACACACACTCTTAATTTTTCTTAAATAAAATAAAAATCAATAGATGATTTGCATAAAACAACACTTCATGAAATTTGAAATTTGAGTGATTGTTCAATTTATACACCAAATTGAAATGTTTACTGAATTTCTTTGCCTTTTGGCCTTTGTTTGTAAAAACATTTGAAAAATATTCAAAAAACAATCAAATAGACCATCTAAGTTCCTTTTAAAAATGAAAAGGAAGGTTCAAGACTTAATTATTCTCAAATTAATTACTTTTTCTTGTGGGTCTTATAGAAAAAGTTAGAGAGTTTCCTTTAGATTAGAATCATAATCAATAATGAAACAATCAAGTTTGAAAAACATGTTCTTAGGTTTTCTATTATTTACACACATAGACTGACTTTGGTAATTAGTGACCAATGTTGGTTACCACAAGACCGATGTCAATCATAAAGAACCTTTGTCAGTTGAAAATGATCAATAATGTTCTCTTATGAACCCTTAGGTAAAAAATATTTTGACAAAAAACATGTTAAGATAATGCTATAAAAAAAGTAACCAAAATAAAACTTATGGATCAAGAATAAATGTTTAGACCAGAGACCTATAAAACCAATTTGACAACTACAAACTTGAAAAAGTATGAAGAAAATACAAATGTTTAGACTATTTTCCTTGCAATAGAATCTATGCCAATCAGCATTGACTAATGCCAATTAAACAAAAACAACATCAGTTACTGTGTAACCTTTGTATCCACAAATAATGTTAAAACCATGGGAAAATGATCTTAAAAATTACTTGTTAAGGATTTTTAAAGACTTTTAGTGGAATCTAAGATTTCTAAAAAAAATTCCTTGCTTGAAAGGGATGTATTATCCCACTGATCATCCTGATATGTACAGATGGATTACAAATGTGGTTAGATCAATCATTATTCATGAAAAACACAATTAATACATAAAGAACTAATAATCTAGGTGAACTTATTTGAATGGGGTGTTTAAATGATAACTAAGATAAAATGAAAGAAACCAAACACAAGTTACCTTTGCAATAGATTATTATCACCTAAATGCATCTCAAAACATATTTTCCCCCTTGATTTGGTGCTCAAGTCTTCATTGATGGTGAAAATCAAGCTCTTCCACCATCTCAAAAACACCAATTATATACTAGGCTCAAGATATGAAATCAAGTTTATGCCTATCAATGAAGCTATCCTATTGTAAATTAAGCATACTAAACTACACACACAAATTGCATGTGGAGAGAACTTTGCATAATAATTTTCCATCAATGAAGCCTAATCAAAGTGGCTTAGGACCTCCTATTTATAGATTTTCTAAATTGATCAAGATCAACCATGACTATCCATCTCAAGATCAAGTTGTGTGTCCATGAATTAATCTAATTATGTAAATAATATCTATAAATATCCTCATAAATATTTGGGAGTAAGGGGCATTAAAGAGACATGGGCATCCATAATCTTGATATTTATTGCATTTATGGCTTATAGATGCCACCCCATCGATCATGCAATTTGATGATGTAGTTAATAGGAATCAATTTCCAATAAATAAATATTCAATAACTTTCATGAAATTCTTACTTGATTTCAAAATTTAGTTCAATTTGCCTACGCAAGATTAATCAATTTTAGTGCAATTCTTTAAAAATTGATTGCACTTCATTAATCAAACTAGTTAGAAAGTCATATTATTTGTCATAATTTGAATGGAGATGAATTAAAAGGTGATGTTATTTGCGTACAGATTGTTATCTTATTTAGGATGTTGATGACACAAAATAACACATGCATGTGTCAGGAGCTTCCGAATTAGAAAAAAAGACTGAACCAACATATTAAAATATATTTTCATCACAAGATGGGTTGGTGCTAAAAAATAGTTGATATGTTGGTGCTTGGCAAATGGGTTGGTGCTTCTACATGTTCGTGCTTACAAACTTTGTATTTTGAGTTAGTGCTTATTCATATACTTGAGATTATTCTCCACGATTTTTCCGACTTTGAGTTTCCATGTAAAAGTACTCTCTCTCTCTCTCTCTCTCTCTCTCTCACACACACACACACACACACACACACGTATGTATGTCATGCATAAATACGTACATGTATATGTGTGTTTTAATGATTCTATATTTGGTGGAATCGGTCCAAGTTCACTGCGATTTTTTTTTAGTGTAAACCCCTCTCTCTCTCTCACACACATATGTATGTATGTCATGCATACATGTATATGTGTGTTTCAATGATTCTATATTTGGTGGAATTGGTCCATGTTCACTGCGATTTTTTTAGTGTAAACCTCCGACAATTGTGTTGGCATCTACATATATTGGCGTCAGTCCATAAGCATTAAACCATCTAAAATTACTATTATTATCCTCATATTTCACAGCCTAGCCAACAGCACCAAAGTAACTGAAAAAAAATTTGTTGAGTTAAATGAAGGATCTCATAGCATTGTAAACCTTTGGCTGACAAGTTCTAAGATTCGTAAATTGTTCATTACAGGGAGGACAATTCTTCTGCGAGGAAATTTTTTCCAACGAAACCATACCAAATGATACAATCGATGGCCAAAAATGACTCATTTGTACGCCAAAGATGACAGGGAAGATCTAGAACACGTCACAGCTGCTGATCTGCGATCTCTCGGCCTAATTTGAAAGACAGTCGTCCACCTTTAGCCGATTATTGTCGTCGATTTCCAGAAGGCACATGTAATCCAGCTTTGGAATGGCCCGCGCACGTCTCCTTCCTAATCCATCCATTATGCGTTTGGCGGAATTCTTTTCCATTTTATGAACAAAACAAGCAATGTCCAGAAATATCTGTTTCTCCTCTTCTCCCACAGCAGCGAAGTCAATTCTCAGTATATCAGGTATCTCTGAGATCATCTCCAATTCGCGCTAGGAGCACTCTTTGTTATTATTACCATATAAATGGATATGCCCGCCAATAAGCTTGAGAAGAAAGGGTAACAAACCGCACTTGCTCAACGCCTTTTCAACCAAACCCTCGAATCCAGGTATTGGTTCCGGTTTGTTGAATTCCTCTTTGCACAAGAGCTCTCTAGCGTCGTCCACAGCAAGCGGTTTGACTTTCTAATGTAGGGAAATTCGTCGAAGTTTAAGGATTGCTTTATTACGGATATGATTATTATCCAACTCCCCAACGCTAAAAGACTATTCTTGAACAGTAGCGCATTCAGTTGATCTCTATTATCAACACCGTCAATAATGATAAGAAACTTCAACAATATTTGATGAGTTAGGCAATCAAATTAATCTTGCAGAATATATTTTCCATTGTTTATATTGTCGATTTTTTCCTTCATCTATTCCCACAAAACATGTGAAACAATAATGTAAGCCCTCTTCTAACTTACTTTCTTCAACATGAAAGGGGTTCTCTTCCCTTTTTCGATTTAGATTCAGGTCACTCAAATTAAGTGACAAGTCACAAAGATCATTTCACCAAGTTAAATGACTCTTTCAAAAGCCAAGTGCAATTAGGATATTGAAAGTCCATCAATGTTGAAGGAAATGGATATATGAAAATCACCACAAGCAAATGTAAGGGTGATATAATTGATCACAATATCATAGGATATAGTGATGAAAGTAGGGCATACAAATTTTATAATCCTATTACTATATCCATGATTTGTTTTATGGATTGTAAAGTTTTTGAAAAAGAGATGTATGTTAATTTTGATAATGTAGTTATAGAAGTCATAAATGAAGGGGGGATCCTCTAGAATTTGATTTTGAGGGCTTACAAAGTCCTACATAGGTTTTTAGTTCAATAGAGAACCATATTAGCTTTTTGCAAGAAACTAAGCATCCATCTACATCAACACCAAGCAAGAACAAGTATTTCTTGAATCTTCATTCAACCAATAAGATGTTGGATTGGAATTATGAGAGGAGGATCACAAGGATATAACATTAGGAAGATAATTTTTATAATGATTCTTATGATGAGAATACTAAGTTTGCTTTATTATTTGTGACTAATGTATCTAGAAGTGATGCAAAAGCTAGTCAAAATAAAGAATTTGTTGATGTTATGAAATTAGAGATGGATTTAATTGAAAAGAATGGTACATGCACCTTAATTCAGCCCCCATTTATGAACTAAGGTCTATATACCATTCCTCTCATGTACTATCTATCAGAGCTAGGCTTTTACTAATGGTAACTAACCTGTGCATGTGATTGTTTGATCTTAATAAGTATTATCAGAACCATGGTTGTTGGTTGGTTTGTGAAATTTGGAGCTACAATTGAAGCGACCAAGATGAGAAATGAAAAAAAGTTTTTATGGGAGGTATTTCTCTCTTGGTGGAAGATATAATATGAAGGAAACATTGTATAAGCTTTACCAAATAGATTAACACCAACAAATTGTTCCTGATGAAGAAGCAATTGCACAGCTTGTGGTGGAGAAATTTGGTCTCCTTAGGTGTAAATGGAGGGTGATGACAAGGGAAGTACCTTATTGTGTTCTCAACTGGAGAAAGGGTATATGTTATGGAATCTTACAATCACCATGTGTTGGCCAAGAGGATCAAAAATCCATATCAAATGGACACTGAATTAAGGTCCATGTACCATTCTTCTCAATTAAATAATTTTATTCTTATGCAAATCAATAATATTATAATACTAAGTTTAACATGTAAGAACTCCAAAGTTCTTCAATTTGGTGTTACACAAAACACACTATCTATAAAATACATTATATGTCATTTCGTCATTGAGCAATACAACTGCCTAAAGGTAAGAGGACTTTCTTAGACTTTATGTGATATATCTAATACTAGCAGTTGCCCCCATGGTGCAAAAAAATGTAGAGCTTCTTCATAACATATATTGAAGGAAGGCAACTATACAGCTATAATCTGGCCTTCTATTCATTCATAGCACCCATACAATGGTCCTGTTTGATGACTCATTTTTCCCACTCCCACCATGTTTGTTGCTCGTATAATAAAACATTATTTTTCAAACCATCTTATTCTCTTCAGGAGATGCATTATCAAAAGAATTATTCACAGTGCTAAAGTAGACACAATGACAAATTGTTGCATTAATGGAGGATGCAATTCTAGCCTGGAATAGGTGCAAAAAATTATAAGATGGGTTTTACACAGTGTAAAAAAAATGAAGATTCCTCACCTGTAGAAAGTTAGCTTAGAAGAAACGATGTTGAGGAAGCGAAAATAAGAAAAGAAGCACCCTTCTCTATAGAATCCTCCCTAAAATAAAAATGTAGAATTAATAACCCAAAATTAAAACTATATCACCATAATTCTCCATAAGATCAACATATTATATCACACAAAAAATAAAATGTGGGATCTTTGACGCAAAAATTATGTCGCTTAAACTGAATTTACTTGAAGTATCAGAGGTCAATAGCTCATAGCATAAGCCACATTTGCATGCACAATATTTATGGAACTAATCTATTACTAAATTTTATAGATATTAAAGAAATGATTAATATTTTAATGAGATTTTTGGTGCCCATTATATAGTGGAACTAACCCCATAGAAGAATAGGACAAAATACTCACTAGAAACTAGAGCTTGTTGCATTTCATAGAAAAATGATAAGCCAATTGTCACCACCATATCCAGGTGGTGGAATTGTAAATTTTTTATAGAAATAGAGATCAATGTTTTTTTTTAATTAAAAATGGAGGTCAAATGGAAAGAGTAGGGCATAGGAAACAATAAGAATTATATTGGCTTTGAAATTCTAACTGCAGCCAACAACCAATATTTGCTCAATGAGATCCCTCATTTTACCAGGGATAGATCTTATGTTAAAACTTGGAAATTACTATCCATGTTGTGTAAACCAAATATTTATTAGTGAAAAACATTTTATACAAGAAAACTTGAATCCTTTTGATGTGATGCTTTATAAATTTTGGATAATTGGAACAACCAATGTCAATCACTCTGTTGAGATCCAAATATGAAATGAGATTGATGATCCCAATGCTCCTTTGCTTATTTTACTCTTTGTTATCTCTTTATACACAATATTTCCTTCCAATATTCACTGCACCTACACAGTGAAATACCAAGCTTCAATAATTAGAACCAAATAATTGCTATAACAAGAAGAAAAATATTTCATCACTGTAACCCTATTTTAAGCTCACCCATTTTTCACCATTAAACTCAATTATGTAAAATCAACCATGTCAGCATAAAATCCCATCTGCACTATGTTAAACATTCAGTACCATATTTCTATTTCATGTTTCCATAAGGGAATAATTTTTATAATGATATAACAGCACTGGGATGCTTCTTTTAGTAAATGATAAAACATTCTTGGGTATCTTGTGGTAGGAGTACATTGTGATCCCTCAATGGGAGAATAGAATATAGCTCATGCAATTACATGTCTATAAATTGGTCACTTTTCTCATTGGTTGGTTGTTTTGACCCCTTCAATGGTGGTTACAAAGGCTCCTATGTAAGCATAGCTATTGTAAAAAATATGTCCACATCCCAATGAAACAACATCAAAAACCATGTCCTGAAATGATCATTGAGTAAAGAAAGTGTGAGCATCTCAGATTAAATGAATAATACATAAAACCATTATATAGAAACCCTTGTTAGGTGATAGCTCAGCATCCTTATGCCAAACCTACCTCATCCCATCACATTGATGGTTATGGCCTCAAGATAGTAACAACTGCAAACCAGGGGCATCACAAAAGTAGGGGCATTGAAATGGCCATGAGAAAACCCACCTACTAACTATCAAACATCTCAAATGAATATTTTCCTTTTCTATCTCTTTTGAGATGAATCTAGGGGCTTCATCCCACCATATAAGCCTCTAAATTAATTAAATATGTATCATATGGCAGAAAAAATTTTGAAAACCAATAGAGAGTATTTATTATAAATAATAATGTTATTCTTTGGTTTTAAAATGGTAGACTATTTAAATAACATTAATGAGATATGAAGGCTTGAAAACCTAGATCAACTAAAAAGCATGGTTACCTAGTGTTACTTCTATCATACTTGGAAACTTCATAAATCATGTCAATTTCAGCGTTTGTTGTCGCACATTCCCAAACATGGCCAAATGATCCTGAAAACACAAATAAAGTGAATTTTAACATTCCCAAAATGATAATGGCTTGCTACAAAATTAGAAATACAAAGTAAATATAATACACCCATATAAACACAAACTAGACATCACCTATATGCCCAAATCCATGATATGTGTAATAAACTCATCTCTCTTCATTCTATCTTTATCATGCCCTATGCAATATGTATCATAATGGATGTTCAATATATATTTATTCTTACTTGTCTACAAATCTTAATCCAAACCTTGTAAATAACCTTACAGTAATGATATCACAAATGAATTTGCTTTTTCCTACAATCTGAATTCCCATATAATATCTATTAACAGATATGACTCTTACGACAATACATATACATTATATATGTGTCTTAATCAGACATGGAGATAAATACATATTTATAGTGTGTTCAAAGCATAGAGAGGCTTTATGAGTTTGTTGAGAGAGAGAGAGAGAGAGAGAGAGAGAGAGAGAGAGAGAGAGAGAGAGAGAGAGAGAGAGAGAGAGAGAGAGAGAATTATTATTAACAAACATTACACCATCTCATAACTTGAATCATGGTTTGTACAAGTCTATGTATACTATCATCTTATATGCAAAGTTTGTGCATAGAGGTTAGGGTATATTCATTCATGATTCTAGTTATATAATTTTAGTCTATCATGTTTATAAAATTTCTTATGAGTCTATGTCACATGTCTCCATTTCTAAAATATTTTCAAAGAGAAACCTAGGCTCTATCAATTGTTTACCTAATAGTATGCAAGACTTGTAGGTGAATGAAACTTGTCTAATTTCCTTATTCAAGAGTTAGTTTGAGACCAATTCCAATTTTATTTATCTTAAAACATGTCAAAACATTATATCTATCTATTTATTCATAATTAATGTTTATTTTCACTTTGAGCTAAGTTTGTCAATCATTACCTACTTAAAGTTATCTAAAAATGGCAACACTTCAAATCAACCAAACACACTTGTCATAGGTTGATATCCTCACATACTTGAGACACCTTTCTCCTTATTAAAGACACAAATGAAGGTTGAGGTTTTTTTTATTAAAATACCATGAAATGGATCATTTTATCCTCTGAAAATGATTTACAAAACCATTCTTGTCAATCTAACTCTAGTATGAGGAAATAAGAATAAAACCAGACCTTACTAGAATGGACAAGGCATAGTGACCAACTATCACTCTTAGCTATTATTCATAAAGTAAGGCCCATTAATATGTAAAATAATGTCAAATTTTTTTATTTAATTATGAACCCTAAAAATATACAAACTTTAATATTCCAACTTTCCCTCTCCTTGTCATACCATCTATTTGATTTTTGCCCTTTAAGCTTACGAAGGTAATGATGGAGGATAGAAAGTGTTTCATGCATTATTTTGACCTTGAACTTGATCCAAATCCTAAAATTGACATATATAATTCCAATTTACTATCTTAAACTATTTCCAATTTCATTTTGATCTTTAAATGGAGTACAAGTTCCCAAAAGTGCATGTAAAGAAGTATTTTTCTTAACTTGGGAGTTAAAATACAAGTTTGTTGGTCTATAACCATATATAACCCTTATCTAACATAAAGTACACTATGTTGATTCTTGAAAAATTTGTCCTTTGGTATTTTTATGTACCACTTCTCCAAATTAACCAAAAAGGTGACAAAATAACCTGGTTAGTGCATATCAACATAATAAAAGGTTAATACACAATAATATATATATATTAGGACACATTAATAACCTTATATAGTGAATCATCACAATGATAAAACTTTGACCATAATTCACAACACCATGAGTTAAAAATTACCCCTAGGAATAGATAAGTACACATAAGACCAAGTCTTGAACAAAGCTAGATAATGACTATTGTGACAACATGAAGACAATTTAGGAACATTTAAGACATTACAAGATCATTTTATAGTCTTAAGTAACCTTATTAAAAAGTTAAACCTATATGTCTTTAGCATTTTTGATTTGGGTTCAAAAAATGGTAAACATTTACTTCATGTGTATTTCTTCTTTGAAGTCACCATGAATAAAAACACACTTCACATCTATATGATCAACATCCTAGTGATGTGTTGTGACAAATACAAAAGTGAGTTAGATTGAGTTCATTTTGTAAAATATTGAAAATGTTATGGTGTATTCAATTAAAAATACCTTGGAAAAAAAATATACCAAACATGCTTTGAAGTTATCTATGGACCCATCTGTTTCATATTTTATTCTATAGATGCATCTACATCGAACATTTTTCTCTCCTTAGGAAGAGACACTAAACATCAAGTGTTGTTCCTTAATAATGCAACATACTCATATTATATAGTATTATCCCATTCAAGAGTGCTTGATGACTCATGAAATTAATTTGTATTGGAATTAGATGCAATAAATGAATGTGGGGAATTTTGAAATTGTGAACACATTCACCTAGTGTTTGATGGATTTCCAAGCTAATGCAAAACACTTTAAAGTGTCTATCTATCCAAAAGAGAACAAATGAAATATACTTAGGAATATATAAATCATACTCTAAATATATTATATGATAATGAGGAGGTGAGTCCCCATCACTACTCTCATCATCAAAACTAGAAGAATCTAGATCATCAAGAAGTTGCTCAAACAAATCTGAATCACTAGAATTTTCATCAAATCTCTGCATCCAAGGAAAGTGTAGAAGTCTCAAGTGTATAATTATAATAATTTATATGATTAACATATAAATTATCACTAATAATAAATTTTATGATGTGTATCATCCACCTTAATTGTTATTACATCCAACTATCAAACACATGTAATTTTTGTAATGTTGAGACTTAGAAATTAGTAGTTTCTATTGTACAAGTTAAAATTATATATGTTTGATTTAAAAAGTAAAAAAATTAATAACCTATTTGTTTTTCCCTAAAAATATTATACAATTTAAAAAATATCATGTCATTTGAAGGTTTTATGGAAAAATTATGATTATTTTAAGATGACAAAATTAAGCTTTGGGATTTTTGGAGAGCCAACTATTTAACTCCAGAGCTTGGACTATTTGACTCTAGATCTAGCCTAGACCACATGAATTTGAATAATTTTTGTATATTATCTTATTATTTTCATCATTTTAGGTGTTGTGTGGATTACAAGTATATTGGAGCTTAAATACAAATCTTAGAAGGTAGATTATAAGAGATATATGCACAAGAAAATGAAAGGACTTGAGGTGTAGTACTTCAATTTCTACCTCTTAGATTTCTTACCTGAATCCAAGAGGCATTATTAGGTATAAATATAAAGCTATAGATTTAATTTTAGGATTATAATATAGGAAACACATCATCAAGTGCAATCATATGTAGTTTACAAGGATTCACATTATTATGGGCATATTTGAGTCCTTGGTATTTTTTTCAATTTATTGCTTCCTTGTATGTGATGGAGTGAATAGTAAAAAAATTCCATAGTTCAATATGTTTTTTTAAAGTTTGAACTTAATATTGTAGATATCATTATGATTGTATGAGGTTATTTTCCTTTTAACGCCAAGAGGTAGAAAAAATTGTAAACTACAAAACATAGTGGAGATGAGGAAATATGGCTTCACTCTTACTGGAGTTTTCTCACATTGAGATTCTAAAGGGTATGTCTTGTGTTATCACTCTCTATCATTTTTTTTTTCTTTCTTATTCTTGTATATTTACATTCCTCCTAACTAGGATACTATACAAATATTTAAGAGAGCCCAAAATTCAGCCCTATGATTAAGAGATTCACATTCGAAATTGCATCTCTATGCAAGTGTGTGAGTTACAGTCATGTATGGAGTAGTAAAATGTTTACATTATGGATATAGTATTTTTTATACCATATATAATAGTCCTAAGATCTGTAAAGCATATGAAAAAAACATTTAACGTGTTTTATGGCCTATAACTTGAGGAAAATACCATGACATGAAAACGTCTATGTTGGTGAAGATAATGTGGAATATTCACCTAGTTTATTGATCATATTTGTATCATAGTAGTTTATCTTTTTTTCAATGACATGTTTTCCTACATATTTTTGAAGATGTTATTTTTTCTTTTTTGGTTATTTTATGAACCATTATGCATATTTTTGCCATTACCCAGATAACAAGTGCTAGTGTGCAAATTTTCTTGATTCATTGGTAGCAAGGTGGTTTAAATTTACACTACTATTATTGTTCAAGATATTATGGAATTCTATGATGTGATAGTATTTAGCAAAAGTATTTGATTTATTGGCCATCTAAGGGACATGAAAAAGAATGATGATTTAACTTGGCATTAATTACTCTTCCAAACAAATAATGGTTAAGAGAGTTGAAAAATGTAGAGAATGACATGTTTAACATATATTTTAGCATAGTTTCCTTGTTATAATAGGCTATGTTCATACATGAGAGAAAAAAATATTTGAAAGGTATAACTATGAAGATTGAGGAAGAATATTTTTACTTAAATGTCTCATTTTATCTTTGTTTTAAAACAAACATTTATTTGAGCCTTCTATTTGGAACAAATAAGGTATTTTTTACCTTTGATTATATATCCTTGATTTTATTGGCCAAAAAGAGGGATAAATTTGTTGTTGTAAACTAATGAATTACAATAAATAAGGGGAGTGTAAGTTATTCCAAATGGCATTCAAGGAAGTGGGGTAGGCATTCCTCACAACTTAATTTTCTAAAGTAGTGGGACTAAGAACCTTCAAATTAGAGATTTGAATATATTCTAACCTAAAAAGGGTATTGAATAAGAATTGATTAAAATGGAACCTAATCATGGTACTATTCAAATTAAGATCAGTTCCAAACCAAAAATGAGAATTATCCAAGAGTATGATAAGATCGGTATTTTACTTGGGTGATAGAAGGTAATATACATCTTCTTTTATATATTTTATAAAAAACAAAAACCTTTACCTTTTGGAAATTTTATCAAAATTTTGATCATATTTATCATCCAGCTTGGTTGGTATAACAACCAACTATAAAATATGTCTAATCTATGAAATGTTTAGACCTAAAAAATGTTAGTTTATATTATCTGGGATAAAATAGCATATTCCTAATCTCAAGAGTCAATTTTAATTACATTTTTTTATTCCCCTAAAAAAATAGAAAAGTTAAAAAAAAGACACATTATTTGTATGTCATCTACAAATGTTATGACCATTTGAAGTTGAAAGACTTAAGTTTTGGGATCTCTCAAGAGCTGACCGTTGGAATTCAAAGCTTGGACTATTGAAATTTGGAATTAGCCAAGACCATGAGAGTTTGAAGTGTATTTTGGAATTTTAGCTTATTATTGGCTTGTTTCATGTGTTGGGTGGATTTTGAGCATATTAGAGCTTAAATACTCATTGTAGAAGGTAGATTACATGAGATAGATGCACAAGAAGATGAAAGGACATGAAGTGTATTACTCTAGCTTACAAGTCTTGGATTTATTGCATATATTTAAGAGTTATTATTATATATAAATATGAATATATAGAGTTCATTCAATGGCTGAGAATAGAGGAAACATAGAATTAAGTGCAATGGGATGTAGTTTACATGGATTCACATTATGTACGGGTATGTTTGAGTCATTATTATTCTTTACTCATTGTTCCTTAGATGTAGGTAATAGTGTCAATACGACATAGCTAGAAAAGGCTGATAGTAGTAATTTGATTTCAAATATTCAACTGAATATCTCATATATCGTTATGAGTATATGAGGATATTTTCCTTATAAGCCCAAGGAATAGAGATAGTGTAAACTATAAAACTTAATGGAGAAGAAGAAGCATGACTTCACTATTTCTAGAGTTTTTTCACATTGAGTTTCTTTAGGGTATGTATTTTGTTATCTATCTTTGTGATTATTGTCTTTCTCTCCTTTACTTGCATATTTACATTCCTTCCAACTATGTTAATACATAAAATTTTAAGAGAGCTCAAGATTCATCCCTATGATTAAATAAACTCACATTTGGCATTTCACTCCTATGAAATCATTTTAATATAGTCATGTATGGAGTAATAACATGTTTAGAGTGTGGGGTAACTCTTTTTATGATATATATGATAGTATTACAAGATATTATACATATTGAAAGACCATTTTTGGTGTCATATATGGAATAAAACATGAGGTAAATACCTTGACATGAAATTGTCTATGTTGGTAAAGCTTAGGGTGGAATATACACCTAATTTAAGGATCAATCACACATTCCTCATGAGTGTGATATTATCTAACCCAATGGCATAAAATAACACTTAAGAAATATGAACAACATGTGTAGGAAAAACCTTTAAATAGATTACAAACCTACACTAACCAACCTTCCCCCTTCCCCCCCTTAAGCATAGCTTAGGTGGGTGATAAAATATAGTCCCACTAAAAATTAATGATGATGTACCAAATGATATATTTATTCCACCAAAAATAAGATGATATAGCTCCTTGAAACCCAATATGATGCCACAAAAATAGATACTTGCTCTTAGTGATGGGTTTGGTGAATATATGAACAATTTTATCGATAATCTAGATGTAGTATCTATATCAATGGCTTGCTCATATGTAAGATCTCAAATGAAATTCATATCAATCTCAATATTATTAGTCAATGTATGGAGGAAAGGATTCCTACATATCTAGATTGTTATTTTGTTGTCATAAAATATGATTGTTGGTTGTTGAAACTTTATATTGAACTTTATGAGAATTTGTTGAATCCAAACATCCTTAGTGGCAACATTAACATATCCTCTTTATTTTTACTCTATAGAAGATAAATAAATATAACCATTCTTATTTATTGACAAACTAATTGGTTTCAACCAAAGGAAAAATTGTATCTTAAGTTGACTTAAAATTTTAAATATCACCAACCCAATTTGAATATATATACCCAATCAAGTCAACATTAATTCCTACTCCAAAGTGAATCCCAAAACTATGAGTACATGTAGTTGAGAATTTTCTTACCTAATTTGTATTGAAATTCATGTGATACCTACATAAATCTAGAGACCATGCCCACTGCATATGAAATATCTAGTCTAGTGTGCATAACATAAATGAGACTGCCAACATGTTGTTGATATAAGGTAGTATCAACCAATGGATAAGTAAAATTATCCACAAGATTCACACTAGATAAAAATTTATTTGGAGATGGATTATATTTAATAATGTTAAATTATGCAATAAAATCAATAGCACTCTTAGAATGTGCTATAGTGATTTCAGTGACATACTGAGAAATTTCAATCCTCATAAACAACCTGTCAAAAAATTAGTTTTCATTTTTTAATTATTGATTAAAAAACTCCCTATGATCTTATTTCATCCACATAGAGAACAAAAATTAATAGTGAATCATCATAGCATTAATTGTAGTTATTCGAACCAGAATGATATCTAATGAACTAACCAAAAAAAGAAACGAGTCCATCCTGGTACCAAACATGAAAAACTTATTTGAGATCACATATATATTTATGAATTTTAAAAACTAAGGGATAATATTTCAAAAATACTTATGAATGCTCCATTTGCATTTCCTCATTGAGGTCATCATTAAGACAAACACTCTTCACATCCATGTAATGAACATCCTAATGATGTGTTGTAGGAATGGAAAAAAAGAGTCAAATTGAGTTCATTTTCTCTATGATAAACATTGTGGTATATTAAAATGCCACATACCTAGAAATAATTATTTGCTATGAATTGTGATTTGAAGTTCTGTAAGCAACCATCTAGATCAAACAATTTTTATTCCCTTAAGAAGAGAGAATAAGTTACAAGTGTTGTTCCTTAACAATGAACCATAATCTTGATCAATAGAAATATCCGACTTAATAATGATTGATGTCTCATAAAGAAAACTATGGATTAGACGTAGATGTAATAAATGCATTTGGGTAGTTTTATAAATATGAACATGTTCATCTGGTATTTGATGTATCTCTAACCCAATGGCCAACATTTTGAAGTGTCTATCTAGACCGAAGAGCACCAAATATCATTGATTTAGGATAAGATCCATCACCCTATGAAGGTATTATATAATAATGAGGAGATGAGTCCCCATCACTAATATTATCATAAAAACTATAAAAATAATTTAGATCATTAAAAAGTTACTCAAATAGATCTGAATCAATAGAATTGTCATCAAATTTTAGTGCATCCAAAGAAGAATGAGAAGTGTCAAGTGTGGATTACAAAGTATCCTATTTAAAATTAACTCTAATATCAATAAAAAACTCATGAGTAGTGTGATGGATAAATTTTTATCCCTTAACACCATCAAGATATCTAAAAAATATGCAATATTGAATATGAGGTTCCATTTCCTGATGTTTATTCTAAAGAATGTGGGCCACAATAGGATATCCAAACATTCATATGTGATTAAATATTATTTATAGACAATTCAATCCTTAAAAAAAATTATGTCCTTTAAATGATCTATGTAGAACTTAGTTTTAGATATAACAAACATAGTTGATGTCCTCAACCTAATATTCAGGTGTAAGTGACTCTGAGTGTAGTATATAATCAGCCATTTTATTCAAGGGCATATTTATGTGCTCTAAAAATCCATTAAAGTAATTATTAAGTGGAATTTTATGATGTATTTCAATCCCATATGAAGTGAAAAACTACACAAAATGATTACTAACATACTCATCACCATTATCTGTATGAAAAATCTTTATGGCTTTACCTGACTATTTTTCTACAAATACCTTGAAGTCCTAAAACTTACCAAATATCTAATAATTTATAATCAATAAATTAAATCTAAATATACATGAAAATAACATAAATGAAGGTAAACATGTATTTAGTATTATTGAATGAAGTTGGAAATGGACCATTAATGTCATTGTTAACTAGTTCCATTATTTGTGTAGCTCTCCATGATTTTCCTTTGTCATGTTTCTCTTCAGGATGTTTACCAATTATTAAACCCGAGAAATCACCATTATAAAAATGAACATGTGAAAATCCTAAAACCATACAATTATGACTTAGTTACTTCATGTAATCCTAGTTAAGATAGTTGAGTTGTTCATGACATAATTTACTCACCTTATCTATATAAGTGAACAATGCAATAGAGGGTTGATCATGAGTAAAATGTGAAAAAGTATACAATCATGACTGGTGATCTACCTTACCAAATGCATCTATGGATTCATGGTATAATTCCATAACAACCACACAATTAGGTGTGAACTTAAGTCTTTTTCTTGAACCATTGTGAGTGATCTAATAAACAAATAGGATATTAGTTGATAATGATGGAAGAAATAGAAAATCTTGAAATGTCCCATTATTTAATTTGATAAATCATCTCCCACTAATTTCATGAGAATTATCATCACTGAACAAAATTGAAGGCATATTATGAGGTTCTAAGGATAAGAAAACATATTTTGAAGAATCCATGTGGTGTAATGAACTACAATCAATTAGACATATGGAAAGCTAGTATGCAACTATAACAAGTTCTTTTCCGTTACCTATGTCCTTAATACTATCTTTAGTAATATAATAATCTTATCCTAATTAACTCTAATTTATAAAATTAAGGACATTCATGTTGTTCATGTCAAACTTATTTCTCATCTATTCAATCTACTTCATGCATTTCGTTTCATCATGCCAAATTTTATTATAGTAGGAACATGTGAGACACTCTTTAATAGGTTTCATGCATGAAAATAAGTACTTAGTTGATGTTTTGGACTTAACATTAGATTTATGATATTTTTATAACTCTAGGTCCTTATTCTTCTTTTTTTCCCCCTTACTATTGGAATTCTTCTATTTTCTATGACTCAAAATTAAGGTGTGTGATTTGAAGGACTTCATTGTACCCATTCAAATATGCTTTTCTTGTTCTCGATGCAAATCAATAATAAAAATATTGAAGGATGATATACTCAATGTAGATATAAGGGCATGATTAGTGGTGCATAAGGTATAAACAAAGTCAAGATAGTTTGAACCTAATTTGGTAAGGATGGAAAGAAATAAATGATCATCATTTTTATTTATGACATATAGTAAGAACTAGAGAATGAGTGATTTCATTTTTTTGAATAAGTCTCATATAGTGTCAAATAATCCTAGACTAAAGTTGAAAATTTAATTATCCAACTCATTACTTCTCTTTATGACCTAATTCTCAAAAAGGTTTTCCATTGTGGTCCAAATGTCATTATAGTTAGTTGAATATTTAATGTTAAAAGGCAAGTAAAGAGATAGAAATAGAAATAATAGATCATATACTTCATCAGTTTTATTTAACTACATCACCTTCTCTACATGAAGTGTCAATTATTTTTAATTAAACATATTGATTAGGGGTAAGTTTCTATTCCTCAAAATTACTTATATTTTGACATTCCACTCATGATAGTTAAATTTTTAAATAATTAGAACTTGATTTTGATCCATAAAGTAGAAATGAATCATGTGCTAAACTTATTAGTGCTTTAAATATAAAGATATCCACCCCCTATATCTATAGAGGTTCAATTTTAAAAAGCTCAATAATATCCCAAATGCATATATATTAAGACAATCACACTTTGTAAAAATAGAACTTGAAAAGAAGCTATAGGTTGGTTGTAAGTGTGCAAAAAATGTGAAAAACGTTTGACTCAAATTTTCATGGAAAAGTTAAGACACCTTGTGTTGGTTGTAACTAAAGATTAAACTCCCATATTTCTAGGCCGAAGCTCTAGGGTGTCCCCTTAATGATGTCATATTTAACGAGTTTAGGGATAACACTAAGATGAACTAAAAATCAAAATGAGTAGTGTCACAGCATATATGCTTAAATTTAACATCCTTGACACCATTTAGTTAGACATTAGAAGATGAAATGCACCAAGGCATAAATAGATTGAGTTTTTTTAGTCTTTACAGTTTTGAACCTCTTCAACAATCATCAAATTTTTCAATATCTCTGAAATTTTTCAATATCTCTGATAATTGCCAGACTTTTTTGGATGGATTATAGTCAATTAGATGAAACTCCTATTGGTAGGTAAAGAGTCATAGTCAGGTAGGTTTGTAGGTATTTTGGAAATCAAAGATAAGGGGTCCATTAAAATTCAAGGTGTTATAAATAGCACACCCATTAGTAATTAGGGTGTCAAAGGTAATCATTGGAGATGTTGGAAGTTTTAACAATTCTAGGGATGTTCAAAGTATTAGGAATGCTAATAATGTTTGAAGTTTTAGAATTTATAGGAATGTTCATATTTTTGGCATATTCAAGGATATTCAAAGTTCTTATAGGTGTCAAGAAGTCTCAAAACTATGTCAAGTGTTGAAAGGTCCTAGACCTATAATAGGTTCGAGGAAGACATGAAACTCTAGTAGGTTCCAAGAAGACTCAAAGTTTCAATAGTGGTATTCAAAAAGGATAAGTTAGATGAATCTCAAATCAAGTATGATAACTTTGATAGTTCAAAAATCTTGGATCTGGTAATTCTCTTGAAAATATAAAAAATACTAAAAAAATCTCAACAAACCTTTAAAAAAATTCTTGGAGGCCCGAACAATACGGATTTACTTGAAATCTAATAAAATGCCATCAAATAGTCTAAAAATGGTTTAAATTGACTATCATAAAACTAGGTCATATTTACATTTAATCTTAGAGTTTTGGCACCTTATGAATCTAATGGTATAGGCCATTTTTTTGAAAGTATAATAGATAAAAGATGAATAAAAATAGACACATTTTCTATTATTCTTTTTTATAATTTAGATCATCTAAGGATACTAGAAGAAGAACAAATATGATAAATGTTGAATCTTAAATGTGTTAGGTCAATTAATGGTAGATGTATGACATGCAAGATGAAACTCAATATTTCACAATGAAAAATTTGGTATTTGGGTAAATAGGAACCATGCTCTGATACCATGTAAGATTAGGCCATAGAAAATAATTGAGGTATGAGTAAACACGAAGCATAAATATCTAAAATATGTAAAATAAATTATGTATATGGGATACTTATTAAATAATTAAAATCAAACATGATATGAAATAAGAATCAGTAATTCATCATTTGATCATTAGAAGCATCAGCCAAAATAGTGTTGGTAGAAGAACATGGATTGTAATGATGCATTGGATATTTGTCTGATATTCATGTATTATGCACTAATTTTTTCATTGTATAGCCTATTTTTTCTTATCTTCATGAGTTGTAATAAACTAGAATAGTAAGACAATTTGCTTTTCTCACCAAGTAGTAGAAGATGATGAGTAGTCATAGATTGTAAACATCTATATATAATTGTGTTCATAAGAAGAAAAGGGTTAAAATTTTATAAGATATCAATAGATATTATCTAGTTATGGTTAGCCATATGATTTATTTTTTTCTTCTTTCATGATCTCTTCTATGTAATGTCTTGGTTACTTTCTATCTAAACTATTTTGAATGTATTATTTCAGTTTATCTAGTACTAGTTGTTCTTACAATTATAAATAATGCAAAATAATTAATACATCTTATGTTTCTGTCATCTAATTTATTATACTTTATTATAAATTGTTAATCACATATGAAGTATATCATATATATCCTCATCCTTATAATGTTATGGTATTTTAAGAACCTATGGTAACAATGGTATGGTGAGCATGGAAACTATTTTTGGATTAAATTATGATATAATGGTTACCAATGCAGAGAGATATTGAGATATGGTTGGACTAAAAAATATGTAATTTTTAAAAAGAATAATCAAGAAAGACTTGTCTTATAATTTAAGAGATCATTCGATAGCATATTTATGGAGAAATTTATGAAATATTTTCATACAAGTTGCATGAATTACTAACTAATTGGTTAGCATGGTTGTAATATTATTTCTTTAGACTAAGGATGATATAAAATATAATCCATAATGAATAAAATATATACCATTTGTAGAGATTAGAAACTTATTGGACAAGAGTAATAAATCATTTGGTTGATACTATAGTAGACATATATATAACTGAGTTTTCCGTTAGAGGATACATAAAATTTGAAGTTGTGAACGAATTATTCATCAAATGAATTGGAGGAAATTGTTTTAATTGAGTACCTATCCTACTGATGATGTTGGCTGTGGATAAGGCCATCATGCCTAATCTAGCCAATTTGGAGTAGTCACTTCAGTCATATGGGGGTGTGTGTGACATGATAGTGAATTATAATCAGATGATAAAATAAGACATGGACCTAAATTTAAAATTTAGAGATGATGTAAGAAGAGTTATAATAAGATTTTAGATTTAGAATGTGAGCTATAACAACACAATAGATAAACTAAACAAAAAAATACCCAGGGAACTATGAGTAGAGTTAAGACTAGTCATAAAATAGTTGAAAAATGAGAAAGAATAAGTGATGAATGAAAATAAAGAGAAAAATAATGAAGAATGAATAATGAATAATGAAGAATTTAGAAATAAGAAATGAAAGAAGAAGATGAATGCCAGTAGAAACAAAAAAGTGATGAAGATTAAGATAGAGAAGAGATGTTTAAAGATGAAGATGAGAATAGTATAAAGGTAGATCAATTAGTTGATAGATGTAGTGCATAGATACAATAATGGGTATTAGTAGTAGAAAGACATTAAGTATTAAACAAAGAAGTTGGACAAAGTCATAGAGTAATCATAGTTTCAAGCATGAAAAGAGAAGAATTCATAGGAAATAATCATTCACAGGAATATTACATTTTGGGGCCAGTGCTCTATGTTGAGTTATTTCTCAATAGAATTTGATATCTTGTAAACCTTTTATAGGACTATATTCCAATTTTAGAGGTCATATTGAGTTTTATTCCCTTCAAGGATTTCTCACTCATATTCTATTATGCTCATTATTTCATGTTTGTGTGTTTGGTTCTTGATGAGTTGATTGATCACTCCATTAATTTGATGGTTAATTGAAGATAATGTATAATTGGAAAAAAAAATTTAAGGTCACTAATTCACCTCCCTTAATGAATTATGCTTTTAATAATAGTTATCAGAGCTTATTTCTTTAAAGTATGCCTAATAACTTAAAGGAGATCCTAGAAGTACAAGCATGTCTAGTTATCAAGTACAAGGAGGTTTATAAACCAACAAGGACCCTCTATTTAGTGGGACTAACTATGCATTTTGGAGTATCAAAATTAAGATCTATCTAATGTCCTTGACATATGATATATGACAATTACTTATCGATGGATTCACTCCACCTCCTACACTACCAACTGATGCAATAGGCAAGAAGGTAAGTAAAAACAACCCTATGGCAATGAATGCCATCTTATGTGGTCTCTTAGAGGTAGAGTTTTTAAATTTTAAGTATTATGATTTAGATAAATAAATTTGGGAAAATTTTCAAACCATCTATGAAGGAGATACCAAAGTCAAGATGCTAAAATTATAGACCCACTAAAGTTAGTTTAAAAATCCAAGAATCAAGGAGGATGAAAACATTACATCTTATATGTTAAGATTGGATGAAGTGGTAATGTCATTAGAAATCTATGAGAAAAGTTGGAATAATCAATAGTAGTAAAAAAGGTATTAGGATCTTTAACAACAAGTTTGATTCAAAATTCTCTATTATGGAGGATATTAAAGATCTCAACAAACTATAGATGGATGATCTTCATGACATCTTGACTACCTATGTAATGAGAATAAGTGATAGAAAATCTTCCAAAGGAAGTTACATTCAAAGCTAAGAAAAAGTCACAAGGTAAAAATTTCAAGGATGATGTTGATATAGACAATGATGATGACAAGGTATAAGTCATGTTTATCATAAAACTAAGAAAAGGATAAAGTATAAAATCGTGTTACCATTTAAGTGATTTTACTATGGTAATATTTGTCACTTTACATCCAAGTGCCTTTACAAGGATAATAATTATCATGATGGAGAGCATAATGAAGATCATGGTGAGGATAATAGGTTCTATAAGTTTGGGAAAATTAAAATGAGCTTCAAAAAGTATGAAGGCAATAAAGGGTCATTAAGGAAAAAGAGAAGTTTTTATACCAAATAAGATAATAGCTCCTCTGATATAAGTGATCTAAGTATATCTGATAGAAATGATGAGTGTGTTGATCATGATATAAATGAAGTTATATTTACGGCCATAGAAACAAATAATCACGGTTTTTAAAAATATAAAAGTCTTATGGAAGATGAACAATCAGATGAAGAAGAGGTTGAAGTGAACCTTAAGGTATAGTTGGTAAGTGATCTAGATGATTTGAAGTTCCAAATAGGGAAGAATAAAAAATTGAGATCATTGATTAAGTATTAAGAGGAACTAATCAATTTCTATGAGAAAAGACTGAGTAACAATGCAAATGGACATGAAGAGATCATTGAATAATTGTAAACTTGGGTTGAGTTTGTCACTACAAGTCTCAATATCAAAGAGGAAGAATGCACCAAATTTAGAATAAAAATGGGGTGTTTTAAGAAAAAATTAGATAAGGCAATAACCAAATTAAAAACACATCAGAAACTTAAAAAGAGCACTAAAATCCTTGATGATATTTTTAATAGTCAGAGGTTTTGACATGATAAGACATGTCTTGGATTTAAATAAGATTAAAAAGAAAATAAAGAGAGTTAGACCTCAAAGGAAAATTAACCATCAAGAAGTTATGGTACTGATAGAGTAAGGACCTATGCATAAACTCTCAAATATGAGACCCAAATTTGCCATCAACAAGTCAAGAATAATGTAACCCCTTCAAGAGATAACAAAGGTAGAGATGAATCATTCAAAAATAATTAAAATACAAATTATATCAAACAAACAAGGTATTTGAATTATTTTAATGGGTACTATTTCTCATGGAATCAATATAGACATAGAGCTATGGATTGTAGACATCATACTATAATCAATTCCTCATGGAGGAATAGGATGAATGCTCATTTCAATATTAGAAGCCATTTTTTGTGTTACAAATGTAATCAAAGAGGAAATATTGGAATGGATTATAAGACAAGGCATATAATAAATATGATTCAAGACAAAAAGGTATATAGTCATACTACTGGTAAGTGGATCAAGAAGTTAGACCCTATGAAAAAAGTGGAGGAGAAAATGGCTGAAATAAAAGAATTTATGGTAGATCAGACTATCTTTCACATCTAAGATGAAGACATTAAGTGTTATATAGATAGTGTCTAATAAATCCACATGACAAGGGAAAATATCATGTTCATTTCATTGAATAATAATTCTACAAGGACAATGAGATTTGGAGATAATATAACTACCAATATTATTGATAAGGGTATCTTGAGTTTGGACAATTAAAAGATCAAAATAGATAATGTGTTATATATAAGGTTTGAAAGATAATTTTCTTAGAGTAATTATAATGTGAAACCAAGGATACACACTAACCTTTTATGATAGAGGCTATCATACAAGGAGAGCCAAATTAGGAAGGCTAATTAACAATGCTAAGAAGATTCAGAACAATATGTATGTATTGAATGAGAAAAAGAATAAGAAAATTTTTATGACCAAGATGGATTAATGTTGGCTATGGCATAGAAGGTTGGGCCACCTAAACTTTCACAATATGGTCAAGACAATCTCTAGGAAGTTTGTGAATAATATGCCTAAAATCACCAAACTTTCAAACACACTTTTTAAGGCATGTCAACATGGTAAGAAAACTAGAAGGAAGTTCAAGTCTAAGGGGTATTATACTACAAGACCTTTAGAGTTAATATTAATTAATCTTTTTGGACCAATAAGACTCCAAATCATTCAAGTATATAGATATTTCATGTTACTCATAAATGACTACACAAGAATGATTTGTGTAATATTATTGAAAGAAAAGTCAAAAGCTATAAATAAGTTCAAGTAATTCAAGGCTGTAATTGAGAATGAAAATAATGTGAAGATTAATTTCCTTATATCTAACAAAGGAGAAGAGTTTTCATCTAATGAATTTAATGACTTTTGTGATGTCCATGGGATAAGGAGACTGATTTATTATTTTTGGGAATATTAATGTATTATTCCTATTATATAAACAAGTATAAGTAGGATAAATTAGTAAATAATAATCCTAATTAAAGATATTGATTTGTGAAATTAAATTACAATTAGAACTTTTCTTAAAATAGTAGTTAGAGAGAGAAAATAAAATATATCTTATTCTAGACTATTCTGACTAAGACAAGGTCTATGAATTTATATGTAGGGTTTGGAAATTATTATAAATAGGGTCCTAGACTTTGTTTTATAATTGGATAGGAGTACTAGAAATAGACACCATAGGATCTGATGCTATCTATAATCATTCTCTACCATTTTTGTTTTCAGGATTTAATCTTTCAGGGTTTTGTTTGCCTACTCAGTGGGAGCCTATGTACTAATTTTTAGGTCCTTGCTATAAATAGAATTCCCTATAGATATTATTATTTGTGTATTTGTATATTTTATGCAATTTAAAGAAACTTTGGAAAATGGGGAAAAGGGCTTAGTGTGTGTAAGATACACTGGATATGCTTCAAACCTTGTGTGTGAGCATGTTACCTATATACCAATATTTTGAGGGATCTAGCCATGCGTAGTTATCTTTTTAAGATTGTTTGGTGAAATAGTGAATGAAATGAAAGAAATGCTAAAATGGGGTATGATTGATATGATTAGGGACTGGTGTAATGTCTTGAATTGTCTTGAAAGTGTATAAGTTGGTTGTATGCAAAGAATAGGGAAGATTATTTGAGTGGTCTTTCTTGTATTATTGCTTGCTTGAATGATGTTTTCCAAACCTTTCCAAATGATCCTTAAATAGGATTTTATATGGATCTATTGGTCATAGGTTGGATGAAACTAGACTAGGATGACAAATGAACAAGAGGAATCAAGGGAAAATGGTAACCTAGGTTTAAAATGTGATTGGATAGGATTGTTGAAAAGGGGACACCCTAAGGTCTAGTGATGTAGTCCAATTTTAGTGCTATTATACTAAGCTAATGGGGCCTAGGGGGATGAATTAGTCATGAAGAGAGGGTCCTGACTCAGTTGGGATCTAGTTTGGAAGGTGACATATGATTAAAAATTAGTAAAAATATGCCTAAGAGGGTTTAGAGAGTAAGGAGGGACCTAAGGATTGGGTGTCATTAGCCATGCTTAAGTTATCAATTTTTGCATTTTATATGACTATATTTTCCCCCTCTTATTCTAGTGATGTAACAAAGTAAAATACTAGGATAAAGGAAAATAGAAAGAATACCTAAAATTACCTATAAAGGTGAATCCTATGAAGCTTGTGATATTGATTAATGTTGGGTAGTGTAGAGATCACATTATGTATGTGAGAATCTATGAAAGGAAAAAAAGATTAGATAAGTTCTTATTATATGTATTATAAAACAAGAACATAAAAATTTAGGTAAGAGAGAGGAAGAGAAAGGAATGAATACACCTCACTAGGTACGTGAACTAATACAAAACCTATTGTGATACTGAGTAAGGCTGAGTCATGTTGGATGTGCTAGGTGATGTTGTACCAAAATTTATATCATGAACGAAGCTAATTGCTTAATTCCTCAAAAAGTGGCTCAAGAATGTAAATCCTAACCCTTTGGCTCCATCATCACATACTAAGTGAAGCTAGATGATCATATTTGTGATAATCAATGTCTAGATTATGTGTCCCATCCCTCTAGATAGGTGGCTTGAGAATGCAAAGGTTGGGACTGTGGCTCCAACATTGCCCCATGAATTGAAGCTAAGAACTAATACTGGTATGCATGAATGTGTATGTCATATGAGATGGAATATAAAGCTAATAAATGCTGTAGAAATTTGAGAATGTGGCATGGATAGATAAATATGTGTTGGAAACTAGGGTAATGTTGGTTAATTCAGAAAGGATGAATATTAGGCTTGTATGAAAACCACTTCAAAACTAAAAATTTGGCTTATTTGAAAGCCACTTGGGAACTTAGGTACAAGGGAATATTGAGGATAAGGCTTGTATGAGGGCCACTCTAAAATGATTCCAACCACCTACAGATGGAATAAGACATGTAACTATTGAAAATGCCTAGGTAATGCTAAAAATTAAAATAATTGAAGGAAAAGTGTTGTATAATTTTCCCCCAATCACCAGTGTCTAAAACATGGATTTTGATTTGTAAGTTATACCAACTATCATATTTGAAACTAGAAGAGATAACCAATCATGTTGTGTTTGATGACCCCTATATATTTATTCTCTGAGAAAACTATACTAAAAAACACTGATCTAAACTAGTTTGATAGTGCAAAATTGTAGCTAGACCTACCTTTCTACCTACTTCTAAAAAAGTTGGTTTTTCATTATTTAAACACAAGCACCAAAAATGGACACCCTAGTGTTTGGTGTTGTATTCAATAATTAACACTATTATCCTAGGCTGCAACTGATCACTATTATGGAATCTTGATTATCTACATGGTTTGTTCTAAGTGGTTTGATTACTGGTTGTTATTCTAGTTGCTCCAAAACTAGATTTTTTAACCAATTTCAAGCTCTAATATTTGTATCAAAACCCTACTCATTTACCCCTCTTATGAGGCTATGAATAGTTACCCTAAAATAACTACCTTAAAAAAAAGAAGCCCTACACATGTGTTAAGCTAGAAATATACATGATATAGCAATGATAATCAATAAGACATTTAAATATATACCATGGTTTGATTTTAGAGATTGATAGATCAAAAATGGTATGCCTATATAGATATAACAATGTAATATCATGTATAATGTACTAGAATTGAATTAAAAATAGAAATGTCAGTTGTTAGTTGTTAGTTATTAGTTGGAGAGATGAAGGATGATGTCCATCATGACATCCAAAAAAAAGAGTAAAATGCATGATAAGTATCATGGCATTGTATTAATTGATAAGCAATAAAGTAATAAGTAGACAAAATAAGAATCTAGAATCATATAAGGGTGGCCAACGGGCCATGCAAACAATGGACATGGCCACATGTCACTCAAACTAGACATCAAACATACAAGGCAATTTCAAATGCCACATAGACATACAAGTGAAACAAGCAAATCTGACACAAGGGCCATATACATAGAAGAGTATAAGCAAAAGGACATTGGCAAATGTCCTAAGTCACACACATGAATAGAAGTAAATGACATTGGTAAATTCCTTAAGGTACATATAGGAGATAAGAAGGAACTAGAAATACAATCCTCAATCTACGTTAAGAAAGAAAAAGAAAGCATTTAATAACTAGAAAGATAAAATCACATCTAACTAATCAAAGCAAGAGTGAATGTATGCAAGACTTATTTAGTACAAGACTAGGTATATGTTATGAGATACATAAGTGTTATATACTTGTGAAATGTCTATATAGTAATTTATGTAATCTAGTAAGTAATGTGCATAATAATGATAACTTGGAGTGTGTAGTGTAGGAATGACATAACCTAGATGGTGTAGTCATGTAGAAGATGTCCCTAGCAGGTATGTATATAAATGTCTATCTTTAATTTAAAAGTATGATTCCCCCTCAATGGGTAGAGTGAAGTGATCAAGTAGTTGGATATCACTACACAGACTCAAATAAGATTAAGTGAATCATGGTAATGTAGATAAAATTATATACAATAGCATGAAACAATAAATGTAAGTTAGCTAGCATGATATTAGCAATCTAAATCATTGATGATGCATACAGTCAAAATGTATTTGGTTTTTTGACATTTTTGAATGTTTTTGGATTTTAAAATGCTATATTTTTTTTGTATTTTCGAAAAAATTAAACTATGTACAATCAAGTAGAATAAACTATGTACAAACATGTAAATAAAGAAATATGAACATAATGATATAAAAGGTAGGCTGGAGGGGGAGGGGAGGGGGGGGGAAGGGATGCAAGGATGGAGCCCACTACGGATGGAAATGGAGGAGAGGGTCACACCTATCATCAAATACCTTGAGATCATCATTATAAGCATTATCATATGTTGTAGATGTTGTGTTCATGGTGTCATCACATTGAAGGTGAATTGGAGGTTCCTCTAGTGGTGGATATTCTAATTTTGATTTGGGAAGTTTAGTCATGCTTATATATGACTTCAGTGGAAGTGGTGGAGTTGGTACTATTGATGGTGCTATAATCAAATAATACCCCAGTACTATAGTTTATCTAATCTCTACTATAAAGCTATACATGAGTTGGTATTATGGCACGTAATATTATGAAAAGTACAAAATGGGTGACCATCCTATTGTGATAATCTATTGATAGATTTGTATCACATTGTAGGTAATGTGATAAATCCATGATCAAGTAATATCAATAACATAAACTATGGCTAATTTTGTGTGCTACCTACCTGAATATGAATAACATGGTCTATATCTATAGATGTGACCATGTGAAATGTATGTGCCAAGTAATCTATCTATGATTGTGAGTTTGGAGTATATCTTGAGAGGGTAGTGTGATATGCTAAAAGTGATGCAGTATGTGGAATGATAGCTTTAGAGTCATCTTAATACTCTCTTAGGTGGATTGGTGTAAATCTCAATCAACATAAATAGTCATCTATGAGTGTGGGTATCATATCATCATCTAAAGAATCCTTTCAATCTATATCAACATCATGTACATATGGTAATTTAGAATTACCACTAGGGGTAACTATGATATATGATTCTCATCATTTTTTAGTAGTAGAAGATGGTACTATTGGAAAAGTATCTATAACTAGTGGAATAACTATGAAATCCACTAGGACTACTAGTACTATTTTTTATGATTATGGGTGTGTAACAAGTGTCAAAACTATGACTGATGGAGTACTAGAATGGCTGAAGCTACTATAATTGATAAAATATCTAGAGCTAAAGTTACAACTATAAGTCAAGGAGTTTTATAAGTGCTAGTGTCTCTAACCCCATATATATGTATTTGATCAAGAAAAATGCAATGAGGTGATGGTTGTACTATGAGATAAGGTGTCCCACCTGGTGACTATGTAGTTTGATAATATATAAACAATTGGTTGTCTATTGGAGACGTGTAAATATATTCCTTATAGAGAAAATCAATGCATCAATGGACAGTAAAAGGAATGGCCCCCATAGTATGTACCCAGGGTCATCCAAGTAAAATATTATAGTGGAGAGGACCTAACATGACCTAGAACTATGTAGAGAGGATTTTGGTCCTTCCATAATATCCAAAGTAAGGGTGCCTAATTTATATTTTGGTATATCATGAAATCCTCAAATTTTCTTATATGATATTTGCATTGATGCCATATCTATGCCCATGGCATTGTAAGATTTTCATATTACATATATTAAGTCCAAAACCACTATCAACAAGAACTCTCTTGACTGCACTGGTTTTGACTTGAAATTATATGAGTAGTGGAAAGCTTTTATCAGTAACTATTTGAAGATGCATGTCCTTACTATCAAAAGAAAGTATATCTTCAATAGTTTTTAAAGTGTTGACTATTGATGTCAAATAAGAAGGTTCAGAATCAATAGGCATATAAGTTTGAGTGAGTGCTTGATAAAGAATGTCCTTAAAGATATTAGCTTTCTAAAGTAGTTCTAACGTGGAAATCTTAGTTGGAGTGTTTCTCATCTAATCAATAATGTCGTATAGCTTGTGTAAATGTGCTTGTGAAAGTGTGTTGGGCCTAGGATGGGTAGGAAGAAAAGGGTGATAGGGCTCCTAGTTAGGTGGAGGATGTATAACATCATTTTGAGTAATAGATCTAACCACATTATCTACTATTTGTAGAGGAGTAGTAGTATCTATAGGAGGAGAGTGAAGATAATTGATAGGTTAAGGTGGTGGATGAATAAAGGGTCTCAACTAGGCTCTTTGGCGATGGGTAGTGACATAGGGAAGAGTAAAATGGACCATTCAACATGACTCAGCATGGGGTAGAGGCTCCAAGGGAGGTGATGCTAGAGATGTATTAACATTATTAAAAATAACTTTCTTAACATTATCTTCTATAATGAAATATAAACATGAAATGCAAATAATGAATATTTGTACTAACATATGATAGACTTCATCATTCATGTACATGATAGGGCCCATTATGGTTTCCTTATTATTTGCAAGAAATGTAAGAAAAATTTATACATAAGTTAGAATAAGTTTTGCAATATGATTATGGATGTAAGGTAATACCTCAAGAAGCAAATAGGTACTGGTACATGTAACTAGGGATTTCTCAAAAATAATTTTGCAAAATACTATATTTGAAAACTATGAGTGAGTATTACTATTGTACATAAGTGATAATTAGTTACGGGATCATTTGACTTTTCTTTTAGTTATGACACTTGTGCATATCATATCTTATTAGTGATCTTGATATATAAGTGTGATAAGAACATATTTGATATTACCTCAAAACATCCCATAACTATATTTATGGGTAAGCCATCATTATTATTGAGTTATCTTCTTGACCATTGATTTGAGCTTTTTAATCTATTTACCATCCTGAATGGTAGTAATTGCATCCTTCATCTATTACAATTCTTGGGATAGGAAACTAGAAGGAACATTGATTTGAGCGAGAATAAGCATGCATTTTTTGATATTAATCTTTATTGTATATTTATCATTATTATTGAGTTATCTTCATGTTTTTATGTTTTTTTTTGTGTTCATTCCCAATTAAAAGGAATAAACATGCAAATTAAAGTATTAAAATTTACAACAAAAACTGATTAATTTCATATGTTATTATGATGATTATTATATTAAATACAAATATGGGTTAAATCTATGTGAATTTAAAGGATTTTATGTCCCTCTCACATTTTAATAAGATTTTATCAGTTGTTAAATAATAAAGTGATATATGCATTGAATTATAGTAACATGATCATTCATCGTGGTAGAAATTTTTGTAATTTTGTAAAAATATAGAGATTATTTGTCACCAAACTTAGAGGACAAATAATCTCTAGTGGAGATGACTTATAATGAACTTAGTTTTGTATATAATCAATAATCTTATCTAAAATTGAAAGGATGTAACCCATCACATTAATAAATCTTTATTGTATATGAGTGACAAAACTAAGTGAGTTATCAATTATACTTGATAATCTATAAGTTTACTCTAATATACATCCCTTAAAGTTACTTGATAATCTATAATCTACTCATAATCTAGAATCCCTAAGGAAATAATGCATATCAAGTCACTACTACCATAAGAATGGTTAGTAATAGCCTCTCCACTGGTGCCTACTCAAATAGGGGTTAGAGTGAAAACCCTTCAATAACAAATCTAATATCTACTAAAGGTACAAAGGTAGCCTCTCTTCTATAATAAAAATTATACATAAGTTAGAATCATTTTTGCAATATGATTATGGATGCAAGGTAATACCTTAAGAATCAAATAGGTACTAGTACATGTAACTAGGGATTTTTCAAAAATAATTTTGCAACATACTATGAATTTTTGAAATTAAAATTTAATTTATGAGTTAAGTATTCAAGGAAAAATTCAAAAATTTCTGGGAAAGTGTTTGATTTAATGTGACCTAGTAGATGAAACTAGGGATTTTAGAATTTTTTTTGAAAATTACTATGAATTTTTGAAATTTGAAGTGATTTTTTAATTTTAATATGCAACTAAAAATTACTAGAAATTTACTGGGAGTGAGTTGATGAAACTAGGGTTTGAAATAAATTTATTTTAAAATCTACTACAAAATTTTAAAATTTGAGATAAAATTTTGATTTATATGTACCAATAAAAAATAAGGAAATTATTATATTAATGATGGAAAATTTTGGAAATAGTGTATGTAACTATGTTTTGAAATAAATTTATTTAAAAATTTACTACAATATTTTAAAATTTGAGAATAATTTTTTGTTTAATATTCAAGAGACAAATTATAAATTAATGGGAAAAATTAGCTAGGAATTGACCCTAGGGTTTCTAGGTTTTTTATGAAAAAATTGAAGTAAGTCAAGTTCACCAAATGATTTATAATTTTTTGGAATATTGGTGTATTATTATTATTAAATAAACAACTTTGAGGAGGATAAATTAGTTAAAAACATTCCTAATTAAATTTATTGATTTGTTAAATTAAATTACAATTAGGCCTTTTCTAAAAATAGTAGTGAGAGAAAGAAAATCAAACTTAGCTTATTTTATATTGTTTTGATTGGGACAGGCTCTAGAAATTTGTGTGTAGGGCTAAGACACTATCACAAATAGAATCCTAGACTTTGTTTTTTGATTGGATAGGAGCACTAAAACTAGACACCCTAGGCTTGGATGCTATAGTCATTTTTTGACACTATTATCTTGAGGATTTAAGTTTTTTAGGTTTTGTTCACCTACTCAGTGTGAACCTATGTACCAATTTTTAATGCCTCACTATCGACAAAGCTTGATATTTAATTGATTCTTTGTATACTTATATCTTTTATGTAATTCAATGAAATTTTGACAAATGGAGAAAAGGGGTTAGTGTGTGTAAGATGCACTAGATGTGATTCACACCCGATGTGTGGGCACACTACCAGCATACCAATACTCCAAAGAGGGATAAAACCATATATAGTTTGACCTTTAAGAGTGCTTGGTGCAATAGTTAATGAAATGTAAGAAATGCTAAAACTAGGTATGCTTGAGATGACTAGGGACTCATGTAAAGTCCTGAATTGGATTGAAAGTGTATAGGTTGGCTATAGCCAGAGAATAGGGAAGACTTATTGAGTGGTCTTGCTTGTATTATTGCTTGATTTAATGATATTTACCAACCCTTAATAAATGATATTTTAATGGGATTTTATAGGGATCTATTAGTCATGGGCTAAATGAAATCAAACTAGGCCGACATAATGAACAAGAGGAATTAGGGAAAATGGTAACCTATGCTCAAAATGTGATTAGAAAAAAGTGCTAAATAGGGGACACCCTAGGGTCTAGTGCTATAGGATAACTTTACCACTATTGTATTGAGTTGATAGGGCCTAGGGAGATGGATTAGTCATGAAAAGAGGGTTCTGGCTCAGTTGGGATCAAGTATGGAAGGCCATAGATGACTGGGAATTAGTGAAAACAAGCTTAACAGGGTTTTAAGATCAAGTAAGAGGAACCTATGGATTGGTATCATTAGCCATGCTCAAGTTACTAATTTTTGTATTTTATATGACTATAGAGATAGTTATTAGTAGCTAAGACACCTCAACAAAATAGGGTATTAAAAAGATAAAGTATAATAGTTCAAGAAATGGAAAGGACTATGCTAAATGAATCAATATTATCTGATGGATATTGGAGAGATTCAATGATCACTATAGTCTACATTTTGAATGAAATACATATAAGTATTAATGGCAATAAAACTACCTATGAACTATGGAAGGTAGACCAAGTAATGTGGAACACTTTAGAGTGTTTGGAAAAAAATGCTTCATCAAAAGAGATGAGGAAGACTAAGGTAAGTTTTATTTAAGTTTTTATGAAGGAATATTTTTTGGGTACCCATCAGTAATCTCATCATATAGATTTTATAATAAGAGGTTACAGAAGATAGTGGAAATCACCAATGTTAAGATTGATGAGACCAGTTCTATGAAGTCACACTCTCAGTCAATGGATGCATCAAAGAATTTGGGCTTTAATAATTAAGAATAATAAATAAAGATAGATGAGTAAAAAGAAAAAGTTGAGGAAATAGAAGATTAAAATGGTCCTTCAAGATAGATTTAGAGAGACCATCTTGAATCATAAATTATTGGTAACAAGGATGCAGGTATATAAAATGTAGAAATTTGGTAACCTAATTCAAGATAATATTTCTCTGTTCTCTAAGGTTAAACCTAATAACATTATAGAATAAAGTAAATACAATTTATAAATAGGTGCTATGAATGAGTTACACTAAATAGAAAATAATGAAACTTGGGAACTAGTTCTTTAGCCTAAAGACAAAAAATTCTCTAGTAAAAAATGGGTTTCTAGGAACAAATTGAATGAAGATGGAGAAGTCACTAGGAAGAAGGATAGATTGGAATGTAATTGGTATGCACACATAGAAGGGGTATACTTTGAGGAGACATTTTCTCTAGTATCATGGTTGGAGGCTATTAATTTTTTTTAGCATATGCAGGATTTAAAGGGTTTAAGGGGTATTAGATTGATTTCAAATCAAATTTTTTGAATGAGAACTTGGAAGATGATGTGTACATAGAGAAAATTGATGGTTTCTCATTATCAGGTAATAAGAACTATGTATTTATATTTCAAAAATATTTATGGTCTAAATCAAGCTCTTAGAGCTTGGTACGCTAGATTGGACAAGTACTTATTCAACCAGGGACTTAAGAGAAGAGTTACAAATATAAATTTGTACATAAAGACATAAAGTAATCATCAATCGATAGTAGTTTTATTTGTGGTTGACATCATATTTGGTGTAATTAGTGACTGTATAACTAAGGCCTTTGTAAATGTGATGAAGAAAAAATTTGATATGTCCATGATGGGATAAATATCATTCTTCCTTGGGTTACAAATCATTCAATCAAAAAGAGTTAGATTCATTTCATAAGCTAATTACATAAGATAGATGTTGAATGAATTTCATATGGAAGATTTAAAATTAGTTAGCACACATATGATCATAGGGTGTAAGTTCAACAAGGAGGTTAAATCCCTAAAGGTCAATCAGACATCATAAAGTCAATGATTGGAATTTTTTTATACACTACTGTCTCTAAACCTGATATCATGTAAGTAATAGGTCTTGTGAAATATTTCAAGCAAACCCAAAATAAAATCATTAGAATGTAGTCAAAAGAATACTTAAGTATCTCAAGGTGACTATATATTTTGGGTTGTGGTATCCAAGAAGAAAGGATTTTAATTTAATATCCTATATAGATGCAAACTAGGTAGGAAGTCTAGATAATAGGAAGAGATCTAATGGAGGAGCCTTATTATTAGAAGAGTGCCTAGTATTATGGATAAGAAATAGCTAGCCATTGGTGTCATTATCTACTTGTGAGGATGAGTATATTGTTGTAGTTTCATGTTGCACTCAAGTCTTATGGATGAGACAGACCTTAATGGACTACAAAGTAGAGCACGGTAGTCCCAATCAAATCTTTTATGACAATAGAAGTTTCATAAGTGTATCAAAGAATCTAGTCATGCACTTAAGGACTAATCACACGCCTATTAGGTATAATTTCCTAAGAGAATAGGTAAGTGAACAAAATTTCAATCTTGAGTATGTATCTACCAAGTATTAGATTTCAGATATTATTACCAATCCACTTCCAAATACAACATTTAAGCATCTAAGACATGAATTAGGAAAAATTCCTACTCTACTAGCCATTGATCAAGTAAAGGGTAGTGGTAGATAATCAAGGGGGTTCATTATCTCTAATAATAGGTGATGAATGCCAAGAATATTTGTGAAGTCATGACATGCATTAAGTAAAATTGAGAGGTAAGCAAAACTCTAATTATGTTACTAGTGTGATCCAACAACAAGGTTATTATATACATGTTAAGAATGTTCTATGAGTCATGATGACTCATATGATAAGCACAAGCTATGAGGACAAAGGGGGAGTCCCGAATTCTTTAGTAAGAACATCTATGTCAGATAATAACATATGTGGTGGCATAGTGAGTGATCAAGGGTTTGATCTAAAACTCTATTTCAGTCATGTCAAAGAGAAGGTGATTGAGGTATGCATGAATATATGGGGATACTATTTTTTTATGCTTCATATAATATATGATCATGTTTGTTGAGATTTTATTACAAAAGGTGTGAACGAAAAAGTTGTAGGTACCTCTTTTTCACTAATGTTAAAGGGTAAGAATATTCAGAATGGGGGAGAAATAATATATTAAGAGAATGTTCTAAGATTGGTTGCCATCAATGACAAAAGGAAATATTGTTTAGTATTTTCATTAATGTCAAAGGTGCATCTTGTGAAGGATGATGTCAAAGGTGATTAAGGATAATTCGTAGTGTGTGATGTGATAAGTTACATAGAAGAGTGTTTTCATAAGAGAAAGAGAAATAGAGAATTTGAATACAACTAATGTCTTATGTATTCATGATTGATATTATTGTTAATGATAGCATGGAAGGTATAGGTTATTTATTTCAAGTGCATAAGAAGCATAGTCATGCCATGAAGAGGTATGTTCATGGTGAAATTAATGAACACATGCATGTGAAGGTTATATGGCATTGTTTAAGAATGTGAGTAAGGTATGAAAAAAATAATGAGAGTTTCAAGGTGAGACTATAGGGGTAGAACCTTCAATATAAGTCTTCATTTAGACCACTTGTAGACCCTACCTGGCCTATTAAGGTATGAAGATCATATTTCAAGGCAAATATATATATGAGAAAATTATTCGGAATATAGAATGTAGAGGAATATTAATGAAAGAAAAATATAAATAAAATACAAAAAATAAAACACAATAGAGACATAGATTTAATGTGGTTCACCCTATATGAGCTACATCCACATATAAATAGCTAGTTCTTCTCTTATTCAATCCAAAAAATGAAGGCAAAAACCTAAAATACATCCACTGTAATATCCTCTTTACTCACACACCATGTACCATCATTATTATAATGCCCTCATTCAAAGGAGGGTTACATACTAGGTCAAAAATACACCAACATAGTTTTTACCATTAGATATCTAACCTAATAGTGAATGATCTAGATTTACTATGAAATTACAATATTTTACAATGCATTTTTTTAAAAAAAATCTTCAGGGCCACTACCTCCAAACCCTCAAGCACCAGTTCAGTCAACTCTAATTTATGACAATTATTTAGTATATTGATAAATAAAAATATGATGATAAATTATTTCATCTCTTCTCCTCAATCTTAATTCACACTCTTATTCACTTCCTCACTCATATAAATAGGCTTAAACTACCTTGTATAGATACTAGTCTCATGGTCACACACCACTTAGTTAGCAACTCACCTTCAACCTCTTAGTTCAGCCACACAATAGGCCTTAGTAAATATTATAAACATGTTTCAATAATAATTTTAACCCTTTTTGGTTTGACACAACTTAAATAGGCCTTACTCCTCATTTAGGGCTCATGGAAACCTAATAACAATAGCTCTACAGTCTTAACGCTAAAGATTGATCTTATTGGACCCACATGGACTTCTATAATAGTAGAAAACCATTCAACCACTTACAAAAATAAATATTATGACCTATTATATGATTCATAATACATGCATCCTTCGTTCCTACCATGAAATATCATTTAGGATAAACTGCCCTGTTAGGCCTGTGTACCTTAAAAGTTTGTCTTGCAATAGTGAAGCTTAAACACCATTAAGCTACTCAACCATGATAAATAAAACATAAATATAGATTATCCATGACCTTATGGTAATGAAAAAACACTCGGAGCACCTGTACTTAGGAAATAAGAACTCAATAACAGCTTTGCAACTTGCTTACTTAGAACTGCCAAATCACCTCAAAAACTAGTCATGAAGAATTAGACCTCTAACACTTGTGTAGACACTTGTAATGGCTATTTATGAATACAAATGTTATTATGGGATTTAAATAAAAATTTTACATAGAAAATATATATGTTCTAATGTTAAATATTGGTCTTCTAGACCAATTTCTTGACCTTGTGTCTCACAGTCCTATCTGAACTAGAGAAACCATTTTGTGAGAAACATTTTTACTACATACACTTACCTCCAAAGCTTCTTAAAAGAATTATAATATCCTAAAATTCATAATTAACTTATTCATGCACTTTATTACATCAATCTATCATGCATAGACCCTCAAATCTATCTCTTCATCCTTTCATGGGTTTTACATTATCTTCACCATTAGGTCTGTCTATGACTGGCCTACTTGGATGACCAATTTAGAGCTCTTTAAGGTTATAACCTATTCATAAAACATTTTATACATGTAAAATAATTCCTTGTCTTCTTCTAACATCCATTTATTTTTCTTGATCAATTCAATTTTTGATAGCTACAATAATTTCTTGACAAATAAGCATGTATTTGTATGTTTTCTCTCATCTGACTAACCATCACCACATGGAGGTACTTGGGAGAGTTTGCTACATGACCCAATAAATTATCTAGGAATTTGAATCCATATTTAGCTTATTTGAATAAAATATTTCACATTGGGTCCTTATTAAGGTTTTAGGGAGGTTTAACATAGGTTTTGATGTTAACAATTATTCATAATAGAAAACCACTTGAATCCAAAAATAATGCTTAGAGATATTATCTAAGACCCTTACCAATCTTTCATAAATAACTTAGACTCCCATGTAGATGTTACATGTGTTCATGAGTGTCTGAAAGTGGTTCTTGAGTTTGATTTCATCATTCTATGAGCGTGAAAATGCCTATAATAAGGATTCATGCACTTTTATTTCAAATATTAACTACAATATTTGTGATCATAAGTAAAACAACTTATCTCACCTATGTCAATGCTCTCATGTTCATTTTTTCCTTGAAATATGATCTTCATACCTTACTAGGCTAGGCATGGTCTAAGAGTGGTTTGAGTATAGACTTAGACTAAAGGTCCTACTCCTATAGTCTCATCTTGAAACTCTTATGAATACTTATATACCTTACATTCTCAATCAATTCAATATAACCTTCACATGCCTATGTTTATTCATTTCACCATGCACATATGTCTTTAGGTTATGATTATGCTTCATATGCACTTGATACCAATGGCCAATACCTTCAATTCTAACATTAACAATGATATCAATCATGCAGACATAAGACATTATTTGTCTTCATATTGTTTCTTTCTCTTTCTCATATGATAACACTCTTCCATGCACCTTGTCATATTACACACTACCATCTATCCTTAATCACCTTTGACATCAATCTTTATAAGATGTACCTTTAACATAAAATGATAATACTCAACACCTGAATTGATAATGGAGACACCAAGGAAAAAGAGTCAAGAGAAGAGTTTGGGTTTAGAACTTCAGTTGTGATAACATAATAGATAGTGTAAATAGAAAAATACCTAGGTAGCTATGAGTAGAGTTAAGAGTAGCATTAAAATAGTTTAATAATGAGTAGGAAAAAGTTATTAGTGATAATAAATACATGACAAATTAAGAAAGATGATATGAAATAAGAAGGCTAGTGCCAATATAAAAAAATAAGTGAAAAAGAGTTAGAGGAAAAAGAGATGTTTGATGATGAAGATGAGAATAGTGTAGAGTTAGATTAGTTAGTTAATAGATGTAGTTCATAGGTAATGAGTATTACCTAAATAATGAAATGAATTATTAAGCAAAAAATTAGGACAAAGTCATAGAGTAATTGTAAGTTCAAGCATGGAAAGAGAATAAGTCACAGGAAAGAATCATTCATTGAAAAAGTACATGTTTCTACAACCCAATTTGTTATATTCCAATAAAATTTGTAAACCATAAGGACAAGAAGATAATAGGTAGGAAATTCCATTTTAAGATTAGGTGCATCAATGGGGTACTAAAATTGAAACAACCTCAATTCATAAGGCTCTAAAGGATGTAGTGTTCATTACAACTGAGTACATAAAACTAGAAAATAAAAAATAACAAAACATGTAGATAAACTCTCCCAGTGTGTAGGTAAATATTATTAGTGCATAGTTGGGATCACATATAACATAACCTCCCACTATAATATCTGCATAGTATATCCACTTGACACCAATTTATAATATGGGTACTTTAGGAACATTTAAAAACTTGGTGCCATATGATGGGTTTATAGACCCTAAGTAGTACATACTAATACGTGATATGAAATGAAATGCTAAGGGTATTACCAATGAGGATATAAAGAAGTGAGAACTAATCTAGTCAATGATTGTAAGATCATATTAGTTTATATATCATAGAGATATCAATCAAGAAAATCTACAACATGTTAAGGAGTGGCTTATCACAGAATTTAAAATAAATAAATGTACAAGTTAGACTATTCAAGACCTAAAAGAGATAAGGCATAAATGAGGAGAATCAATATATGATTATGATTGTAGGTTATCATATGTTATGAATAATGTTGGTTTTTCGTATAAGATAAAGCTAAATCTACATAGTCTATTGAATAAATGTTCTCTAGGATTAAGCTTGCTATAGAGTAGACTTAACTTGATAGTAGGTCATATGCTAGAGATGATGTTATTTAGGTGGAGAAATTTGAAAATTATGGCGAAGCTCTCATAGTGGGTTATAATATTGAAAATACATTTAAATATTTTATGAAGATGATGAAACAAAATAATGAAGCAGATAATCCTAAGCTAGGTATATGGTGAATAAAGTGTGGGAAAGAAGGACATAATAGGAATGATTGTCCTAAGATTAGGATATATTTCTATAACATATATATAATAGTGGGTTATACAACAATGCATCACCATCTCCTGTAACACTATAAAAATCCTATAGAATTTTTTTTGTAGTTTTTGTAAATCACAAAATGATGATGAAAAATATTATAGGCATTTGTAGGATCTCAAAGAATATATTATAAAGAATTTATTTGATGTCACTATGAATTAAGTGTCCTAGATAAAGAAGCTAATTCTAGGCCCATAGGTCTATAAGTGTTGTGTAAACTAAATAGGTCTACAATGGATTCCCATCTCACCTTAGTATCGACCTCAAGGTTTGGCCAGATGACTCTTCCTTTAGTGGGTAGGACACCACAATACCAATACTCAACATCTTGGAATATGACAATGATGCATCAGTATCAAAATATTTGGACTATGTAAGTTGCATAATAATAATATGGGATTGGATATAATACCCAATAACATTATAACTAGAATACAATATAACAACATGGAGATTATTGTGGAGGCTATGAGTCTAATAGATGAGGATCTAAGGGTAGATATAAAATGGGTTGTTCGGGATCAATCAACAATAAGATTACAATATGAAAGCAATAAACATAGAATTATATCAGATAGATAAGCAACTAGAATCAGAATTAGCAAGAAATAACAGATACAAGAAACCACCCTGAAAACTTGTATTCAACTCTTTACAAAAGGAATTACAATTGAAGAAACTTCTTTTCTTCCACACCTCTCTCAGATGTACAGATCTCTTCTTAGATCTCTTTCCCTCAAGAGTCCTCTCTCTCAATTACAATCAACTCCATAATATGGATTGATTCACATATACAAATATTGTACAGTCCAATACTGCTATGAAGATCTAATCCTATATATAAAATAAGGAAACATGAGCATGCATTTACAACCAACAGATGTACCTCCTAAACAAGGGCTCTAATTAGTTCTACTCAAATTAGAAATGCGGACTTACAACTAACAGTTTGTCCTCAACATGCAAACATTCTATTTATGCATGAAAGTCTCTCTCCAGACATACACAGGTGATCGACGTCGGTCCCTGTCAGTCTGCCTATGACTGACGTTGGCTGACCTACTACCGATGCTGGCAGCTTCTGGTGTGTGCCAGACCATCGATGGTGACTATGGTTTCAGCAAGTTTTGTATCTTTGCTCATGGGTGAAGCTTTTAGATCCATACCCTAACAATCTCCCACTTGGAGATAAACAGCTGCACCAGTACCTATAAAGCAACATCTTCTAGTTCCTCCATCTTCAACTCAATCATGAAGACCAATGAAAGTTGAATGAAGATTCAACTTCTCCTTTGTAACCGGCTTGGTTAACATATCAGTATGATTCTTATCTGTATGGATCTTCTCTAGCTTCAATTCACCATCCTTCAATACCTATCTAATGAAGTGGTACCTAAGCTGTATATGCTTTGTTCTTGAATGAAAGGCTGAATTCTTAGCCAAATGAATTACACTCTGAATATCATTGAATAGTCTACAACTCTCTTGCTCCTTTTCAAGCTCTTCCATGAATCGTGTCATCCATATCATCTCTTTGCTAGCCTCTGTGACTGCAATATACTCTGCTTCTGTAGTTGACAAGGCAACAACCTTCTACAACTTTGATATCCAGCTAACCACCGTTCCACCTATAGTGAAAACATATCCTGTGGTGCTCCTCCTGCCATCCAAATCACCTGCCATATATGAATCTACATAACCATGTAGAGAAGTATTTGAACCGTCATAGCATAAATGCCTATTGCTGGTCCCTTTCAAATATCTAAGGATCCACTAAACTACTTTCCAGTGTTCCTTTCCTAGATTGGCCATATACTTACTTACAACTCCCACTGCTTGGGCAATATCAGGCCTAGTACAAACCATTGCATACATTAAACTTCCTACTGCAGAAGCATATGGAACTTTCCTCATGTACTCTACCTCATCATGTGAATTAGGACACTGTTCTTTACTCAACTTAAAATGTCCAGCCATAGGTGTGCTTACCGATTTTGCATCCTGCATATTGAACCATTTTAACACCTTATTCACATAATCTTCTTGAGACAAAATCAACCTGTGATTTTTATTGTCTCTCTTACTATTCATGCCAAGGATTTTCTTTGCTACTCCCAAATCCTTCATGGCAAATGTCTAAGCTAATTTCACCTTAAGCTCAGAGATATCCTACATGTGTGATCCTACAACTAGCATATCATCTACATACAACAACAGAATAATATATCTACCATTATCCAATGTCTTAAAATACACAAAATGGTCAGATTGACATCTATTGTAGCCATGCTCAATCATAAACATATCAAATCTTAGATACCATTATCTTGGAGCTTGCTTGAGGCCATACAAGCTTTTCTTCAATCTGCACACTAGCTTCTCCCTACCTTTGACCTCATATCCTTCCAGCTGATCCATATATATTTCTTCATCCAAATCTCCATGAAGAAACGTTGTCTTAACATCAAGTTGCTCAAGATGCAAATCCTCAATAGCAACTAAAGACAATACAGTCCGTATAGAAGTCATTTTAACAACAAGAGAACAAATCTCACCAAAGTCAATACCTAGTTTTTGTGTAAATCCTTTCACTACTAACCTGGCCTTATATCTCATCTATCCATTCTCACCTTATTTCAACATGTAGATCCATCTGTTCTTTAGTGTCTTCTTTCCTTCTGGCAACTCAACCAAATCCCATGTTTGGTTCTCTCTCAAGGAATCAATTTCCTCATTCATGCCTAGCTCCCACTGAACCTTGGATTCCACCTGTATTGCTTCATCAAAACTCTCTGGTTATCAACCATCAGTTAGTAATAAATAGAATAACGAAGGGGAATATTGAATTGGAGGTTTACTTACCCTTTCTGACCTCTTATTGGGTGTTTAAGACTCATCCACAACACATTGTCCGCCCAAATTCTCTGACAGTGGCTGACCTCAGTCACTTCCAGGCTTGTAACTGACTGTCATCAATTCTACCTGAACGACGTCAGTTCCTGCCTAGCCGACATATGTTCTTATATGACTGAAATTAGTCCCTGTATGGCCAACATCAGTCCCTGTATGGCTGACGTCAATTTTTGTGTTTTCCTTTCTATGACTTTTCTTTCTCATGAGCTTATTTTGGACTTTCACCTCGTCTAATTCTCCATTTCTTTACTCAGGTTGATCCAGCTTCTTGAGCTGATCACTATACATCACTTTTTCATTGAAAACAATGTCACAGCGCCTAATTATGTTGTTAGTTCCTAGATTCCAAAACCTAAATCTGAACTCATCAGAGCCATAGCCAATAAATGTGCACCCCATAGACTTAGCATCTAGCTTCTTTCTATTTTCCTTATCAATGTGCACAAAGGCTTCACAACCAAAAACTTTGAGAAATGAAAGATCTACCTGTTTACCTGTCCATGCCTCTTTTGGAATTCCACCATCTAGTACTATAGAGGGTCCTCTGTTAATCAGGTACACTATAGTATCCATGACTTTTGCCCAAAACTCTAAGGGCAATCCAGCATGCAATCTCATACACCTTACATGCTCCATGATTATTTTGTTCATCCTTTCAGCAACACCATTTTTCTAAGGTGTTCTTGGAATAGTCCTTTGCCTGTGGATCCCATGCATATAACAATACCAATTAAACTTGTGGCTACAAAACTCACCACCATTGTCAGATCTCAGGCACTTCAATCTCTTGCCTGTTTCATTCTCAACCATAGCTTTCCAAATCTTAAACGTGTCAAAAACATCAAATTTCTTCTTAATACAATAACTCCATACCTTTCTTGTAGCATAATCTGTGAAGGAAACATAGTACTGTGATCCTCCAATAGAAGCAACTTGGCCTGTTCCCCACACGTCTGTGTGAACAAGCTACAATTTGTGCTTCTTCTTTGTTGACCCAGTCTTGAGAAAACTCACTCTCTTCTATTTTCCAAAAATACAGTCTTCATAGAAATCTAGATCTATGCTTTTCAAATCTGAAAACATACCTTTTGACTTAAGAATTGTCATTCCCTTCTCACTCATGTGGCCAAGCCTTTGATGCCACAACTTTGCATCTACATCTAAAGTAGATAATACAGAAGGAGAATTATCAGTAATACAATTACATAAATAGAGAGTACCTACTCTCTTACCCCTAGCTAATACAAGTGCACCCTTGGTAACCTTCCAAGATTTAGCTGTGAGAGTTACTGTACAACCCTCATCCCCTAACTTTCCTATAGAAATCAAATTTCTCTTCAAGCTAGGAACATGCATGACATCTCTCAACACCCATGTGTTGCCATTCTACATTTTTAGCTGCACTTTACCTTTGCCAATAATTTTTCAAGGCTCATCATCCCCTAAGTAAACTATTCCAAAATCTCCATGGACATAGTCACTGAAATATTCTCTATTGGGGGTTGCATGGAAAGATGCACCAGAATCTAAAACCCAAGATTCTATATTATTATGCAAAGAGAATATAAGAGCATCTCGTGTAATACCTGCAACTTTTGCTTCTTCTTTGTCTTCATGCTGTCTATCCTCTTTCGGCTTTGACCAACAATCTTTGCTTATGTGCCCTATCTTTCCATAATTCCAGCATTGTGGCTTCCTGCCATTTTTAGATTTAGATCTACCTCTCATCTTTGATTTAGATCTTGATCTCCCTTTCTTGCTCTTCTCTTTTTGTCTTCCACTGCTCTCAAAACATAAAGCATTCCCTGATGCCTCTTCTGTGCTTTTCCTATGAATTTCTTCATTTAAGATTACACTAACCACATCATCTACTTTTAAAATATTTGAAGCAGAAGCAGTATTACTAACTACCATTACCAAGCTATGCCAGCTTTCAGGTAAAGAACATAAGATTAATAGAGCTTTAATTTCATCATCAAACACTATTTTGACTGAATTTAATTGATTTACAAATCCATGGAAATCATTAAGATGATTAGATATAGAACTACCTTCCTGCATTTGCAAATTAAATAACTGCTTCATAAGATATACCTTATTAGAAGCTGAGGGTTTTTCATATAAATTTGCTAAAGTAGTCATTAGCTCTACCGTAGAATTTGCCTGTGATAAATTAGATATCACAGTAGATGCTAGACTCAATCTTATAGATCCAAGAGCCTTTCTATCAAGAACTTCCCATTCTTCGTCATCCATGTCTTTGGGCTGCTTTGCAGTCCCTCCTAATGGTAAGTATAAATCTTTCTGATACAGATAATCTTCTATCTGCATTGTCCATAATTGATAGTTCTTGCCATTAAACTTCTTCATTCTCAATTTACTTTCTTCTGCCATTGCTTCTCCCACTCAAATAGAAATCCATGTGAGTAACATGTAATCAATACACACTAACTAGCTCTGAAACACCTATTAGTCAGCCTGGCTCTGATACCACTTGTTGGGGATCAATCAACAATAAGATTACAATATGAAAGCAATAAACATGGAATTATATCAGATAGATAAGCAACTAGAATTAGAATTAGCAAGAAACAAGAGATACAAGAAACCAACCTGAAAAATTGTGTTCAACTCTTTACAGAAGGAATTACAATTGAATAAACTTCTTTTCTTCCACACCTCTCTTAGATGTACAGATCTCTTCTTAGATCTCTTTCCCTCAAGAGTCCTCTCTCTCAATTACAATCACTCCACAATCTGGATTGATTCACATATATAAATATTGTATAGTCCAATACTGCTATGAAGATCTAATCTTATATATAAAATAAAGAAATATGAGCATGCATTTACAACCAACAGATGTACCTTCTAAACAAGGGCTCTAACTAGTTCTACTCAAATTAGAAACGTGGACTTACAACTAACAGTTTGTCCTCAACATGCAAACATTCTATTTTCGCATGAAAGTTGCTCTTTGGATATACACAGGTGACTGACGTCTGTCCCTGTTAGTCTCCCTGTGACCGACATTGACTGACCAGCTACCGACACCAGCAGGTTCTGGTTTGCACCAGACCATCGATGGTGACTGTGGTTCCAGCAGGTTTTGCATCTTTGATCATGGGTGAAGCTTTTAGCTCTATACCCTAACAGGGGTTATCAAGGTAGTATAGGAAATAATTATCAATGCCCTCCTTTTAAATCTTACTTATGTGGAGAGTATAACCATGTGTAGTGAAATTATCCTTTGAATCCTTAAATACAATATTAATTCACATACTAGAGGGTATATGAGCAACATGAGACATAAGACCATCCTTGTTTGAAAAAGCAAACAAAAGAAAAGACCATTAAGAATGTTAACATGGTGAATACACATCATAACTAAGATGTATTTTTGAACACTGTTATGAGACACCAACATGTAGAGAGAGGATTACCTCCTCTCGAAATTCCTCAAGACCAAAGAATTTAGAAATTTAAATAGGATAAATACCTACACCTGGTTGTATAAAAGAGGATGATGTATGAAGTTACATAGATGTTGAATAATATTCAACACCAAGAAACTATTAAAGGAGATACTACAGCAGTAGATGACCAAATATACGGATATATTTTGCAAATTATACAACATGATGGACTTGTTACTATATTGATAGATTTACTAAAGATGATAATTACACTATACAATGAATATATTTCCTAGAAAAATACAAAAATACTAAACAATTTACTAGAATGTGTCTATTGAGGGAAACATATAAACACATTTGGTATGTAAAAACAAACAAGCCATGGGATGTAGATGCACAAATTGACATTGAAGTTGTAGGATATAAAATTCCCAATTTTTTCTTTGAATTTGGAATCACAATTAACATGATCCCTATGTCTTCACGGAAGGTGATTAGATAGTCAGTCCTCAGTTACAGCCTAGTGACTCTAAGTTTAACAAACTATGGAAGAATTAAATCCATTATCCAGTTAGAATATGTTGAGATCAAAGTCATAAAATTGATCCTATAAGGTGACTTTGAAGTCATTGATATGAAGACAATATAAGCTCATTATCTTGCATTAATTGGCAAGAAATGAGCATATAATGATCATATGACTATCAACACTATGTAAAATGAGTTAGAGTTACATGAGGGAGATAAGATTTTAGTCATTCCTATAAATAAGGTACACAAATACTTTATCATTTTAATTGAACCATAGTCTACTGATGTTGTACAAGAAACCAACTAGATGAAGGTAAACTCTGAGGAGAGCCTGAAATCTATGTGTATAGTTGAGTGATATTTCTTATATGTGCATAATAAACCTCAAGTGAATTTTTTACTCATTGAATAGTTGAAGACATATAAATAATGGAACCCTAAAATAGTAGTTACTCATCCATTGTAACCTTAGTTTATCATAGAATATTGTACGTCCATATCTACAAAATTACCTACTTACTCAAAAAATTAGTTTCTCTATCCAGAAAATGATCATATAAAGGATTATATAGCGCTGACTAGAAAAGACACCTTACCTTGGGAAATAGCTTCTTATGTAAGTGGAGACTCAGATATGCATCTACTCAACTAGCCTCATGGCGATCATGAACTCTGATATATGAGAATGGTCTTCACCAATAAAAGATATCTTCCTTTATACTTTGTGATTGAGGATATCCATCACTTCATTCTATGCCTACAAGTTTATGTGCCTACTATCAATCAATGGGTTAGTTCTTTGAATTACAATTTGAAATGAGCTGAAATGATATGGTGATAATTCAAAGAAATTATCAACTCAATTGGGATGATGTGTGTGAATTTATGCTTAGCATATTTAAACTACTACAAGTAATCCAAAGTAATTAGCCTTTTTATTTTAGGAAGGTGAGTGCCCTCAAATTCATATCCCCAAATGTGTTAAGGTTTGGAATAAATAATGTGTGGAACCCAAGTATTAGGTTCATACCTTTCATTACACACTTTCCTCTTTACCATCATCTTTGGTTTATGCATCAAAAACATAGGAGGGAGATAAATCACTAGGCACAGGTGCATAGTGACTTGATATAGAATTATGTTTAAATATGAGAATCCTATGTCTCATAATGTGTTGCTCAAAATCAAACATTTCCTATGTCATTGGTGTGGATAGGATTTAAGCATCATGATGGAGTCTATTGCATAAAAGAACATAGCCTATGATCTGAACACATCTATATGAAGATATAAAGCTGTCAAGATGTAAGAACAATCTGTTATATAGTCATGCCATCGAATAAAGGATGAAGAGGAGGAAAATTAATATTTAGATACTGATGGTGATATAAATCTGAATAATTTTTTTAAACATGATTGACCAATAGAAACATTCAAGGATCTAGTCAAAAGACCCATTTAAGAAAACAAATTTCCCAACATACATATTCCAAATAAGGAAGGGAAAAGAATGATATCGGAATATGTTACTAAGGAAAAGTGGAATATTTATTATAAACCTATTAAAAGTCATGTATAAAATATTATAAGTGAAAATATTCCTAAATTGGCACATATGGGTGACTATTGGATTGAATCCAAATCATTGAAATATATGCAACTCCTATGGGATTATCAAGATGTGATTCCTATAAATTTTTTCATAAGTTAATAGGGTAGATCCTTTTATAGGTCACATACATGTTGAGCTAATGGAGTGCACACAACCCATAAATAAAAGGTCATATAAGTTGAATCTAAACATGAAGTTGAAAGTGAATTTTAAACTGGACATAATATAGGAAGTAGGTATAGTATATCCTCTAGAGAAGGTAAACTGGGTTAGTCCCATTTTAGTGCAACCTAAGAAAATAGGGGAGATTAGAGTATGTGAGGACTATAAAATTTTGAATGGTACATGTGTTAATGATCTATTTTTGATTCCCTTCACATATGAAGTTTTAGAATCTATCTCAGGTCATGAAGTTTACCCCTTCATAGATGGGTTCAATGGGTATATTCAAATACCCATCAAAAAAGAAGATAGATATAAAAAACATTTACCATATAATGGGGATCCTTAGCATACAAGGTAATGCATTTTAGTCTCAAGAACACACCTACAAGTTTTTCTAGAATAGTGGTGACTACCTTTAAGAATTTCATTCATGACTTCATAGAAGTATATCTAAAGGATTGGGTAGTATTATCTTTGTTTAAATATCACTTGTAAAAGATAAACCTAATTAAAGAATGCTATTGAGATTTGTGTATTTCCCTAAATTTTAAAAAGTGCTTATTTTTTACACCTTTTGGTGTCTTGCTAGGTCATGTGGTGTGCAGTGAAGGGATTTTGGTGGACTAAGACAAAATTGCATTCATTTTTAGTATGCCCTGACCATTTATCTCAATATAAGTATGATATTTTCCTAGCCACACAAGTTATTATCAAAATTTTATCAAGGGATATGGATCCATTTCTTCCCCATTGGAGTATTTGTTGCATAGAGGCAGAAAGATTATTTGGACCTCTGAGTGTCAAGAAGATTTCATATTACTAAAACATAGATTAGTGACTAAGCCTATTCTAGTCTTTCCAAACTATAGTAATCCCTTTTATGTGCATGTTTATGTTTCTAGTATCATAGTTGATAGTGTGCTTAGATAGCTAAGAAATGGTGGATTGGATGACCCCATACATTTTACAGGCCAAAGCATGTCTGACACAGAAAATAATTACATGATAATTTAAAGGGAGACACATGATATATTTTTTTCACTATATAAATTTAGAAATTATCTTCTTGAAACACCATTTTAATTTTTCACACATCATCAAGCTCTACACTACCTAGTCAACAAGCTTATGCTTGGCAAATGGAATTCAAGATGGTTGATGCTACTTCAAGAATTCCAGTTTTACATCAACATGAAGCTAGGTAGAGAAAATATTGGGTTAGATCATCTAAATCACATCACTAATGGTGAAGAGCCATAATAACTATAGGAACATTCTCTTAATACCCATCTATTTTGAGTTTTTATGATACATAATAATTTTTAATAAATTATAAATTTATTAGAACAAGGGGTATTCACTACATACTATAAAAAGGAGAAAAGAAGTAGTTTGTCACCAGATCTTTTCCATATAATATTTTAAATGGGATCTTTTATCATTTGGTGAAGGATGAAGTACTACACAGGGTAGTTATAGAACATGCACATTAGTAGTTCTTATAAGAAGCACACCAAGGAATAATAAGAGGCCATTTTGTTGGAGAAGGTAATAAATAAAAACTATTATATAGTGGATTATGATGGAAAAATCATTTTTAGGATGCACATGGAGTAGCAAAACATTGTGACATATGTCAATAAATGGGTAAACCACACCAGAAGGATGAAACACCCTTACATCTTTTATTATCTAAACAACCTTTTAAACATTAGATCATTGGTTTTAGGAATTATCAATCCCCTGAGTAAATGTAACAAATCTCAGTATATTATCACTATGATAGATTAATTTATCGAGTGGTTTGAAGTTTTTGTGACACCTAACTATGGGGACAAGGATGCAACAACATTTTTTTAATAGAATATTATCACATGATTTGGATGCCCCATAAATTTCATCAATAATCAAGGGACACAGTTCCTTAAAAGTCATATCAATGTTCTTACTAAAGAATTCAAGATTTCCCATATAAAAGTATTACATACCATCTAAAAGCTAATGAAAAATTTGAGGCTTATAATAAAGTGTTCGGAAAGATGTTCACAAAGATATATGAAGTCAAAAGGGATAATTGGGAAGATCACATTCCTACGATTCTTTGATATTATTAAATGCACTATAAAAGGGATACAAGTTTTATTACATTTTAGTTGGTCTATGGGCTTGAAGCAGTAATGGATATGAAATATTTGGTATCTATTCTACACATTGTAATGGTTATGAAACTAAGAGATTATGAGTCTCTCACTAACAAGCTTCTTGAAGTGAAATAGATGGATAAGTATCAATGCAGTGCATCTTAGATGTAAGAAGTTCATAAGTAGAGTTAGAAAGTATGGCATGATAGGAACTTGTGATATAAGGAATTCCAAAAAAATCAACTAGTTTTGTTATATGATAGTCACTTTAGAGCATTTTTAGGTAAATTACAAATTAGTTGGAAAGGGCATTACATTATAAAAAAAATTATAGTAAGAAACCATTATTTTGAGATATTTTCAAGGAAACATTCTACTAGGATGGATGAATGGGTATATGCATAAGCCCTAACAACAATAGTATTAATTTATTTCTTTCTACCAAAAGAGTGGATGTTGAGTAGCATTTAGTAGATTAGGATATCCCATTTCTATAAGTTTTTTTATGTGTTTGTTTATAGGCTAGATGATTTCTTCACTATATTTTAAAACCATGATAAGAAGTATACTATGCTACATTCGTGCATAGAATAATTTAGGTATAGCATTATTGATGTCAGTAGAAGTAATAGAAAATAATTAAGTCTTATAAATGTATGGTCAAGTCACATCAACCAAGATCTCAACATTATAATATTCATCCTATGCTGTTAAATGCTAGAGTCTAGGTTTGATTGATCTAATATTCACCAAATTAGTGGCTACTCAACATCATCATTATGTATGCTACTATAGACAACAAAAATATAATGGAATATTTAAATTCATATGCTAATTACTAACCACCTTTATTTCCACATCATATAAGATTTGCCACATCAGAATTCAAATTGATATCGAAGGGATAGCTTAGCATGACATTTATGAAAAAAAAATATAGATGTGAAATATATAAAGTCACAAGGTTGTGACCTAAGTTTTCATTTAATTATTTAAACCATTTTACAAGCTAAATTTCTAGATCTGAGCCAACTTATCTAGCATAGAAAGTAAAAAATATATAATTTTTAGTATTTAGACACCATGGATCATTCGCAGCTCATCAAAAAATTGATATATGCCTAGAAGGAAAAAACAAGCATTGATCATGTGCTTCGGTAAACTAAATATATGCTCCTTATTCATTTCATTACCTTCAAGTTGTAAAAGAAAAACTTTTCTAACTAGATCTAGTAGATGCTACAGAACAACTTACTCTTGATTCCTCACATCATTTCCATAAAACATACATCGAACACTTAATTTAGATGCCTACCTTTGGCGATTTGGAAGAGATTGTGGAAATCCTTCTCAACTACTACAATGAGGGTAAAATTTAAAAAGTCCTAGATATCACTATCACCATAAATACTGAAATATTACCCATAACTTTGGGTATGTCTATGCCAGGTGATTATCTGGTTCCATACAGCTAAATAACACATCCTATCCTTAAGGAAATTAGAGATGTATATGTTTAGGGATTCATAGGAATCATAATTTAATATATCTAGGATGAACTAGTGCACATCTTGGTTAGGTGCATTACATGTAGATTCTTATAGACCACCAATTCTACAAAGTAAATCCCCAAAGGAATGGTTGACATTGCACATCACATAATCCACCATAAATGAGTACTTTGTACAAGATAGTCTTACAAATATTGATAAGCACTACATGAATTCCAAGTAGACCTTCCAGTACCAATTTTCATATTTCTACTATGTTTCAGTCAATAGAATTCCCCTGAAGGAGAGGTGCACCCATACACTGACTATTGACTATAAAAACAATTTCATAATTTGATATGGACACCTAAGCATGACACCCTACCTCATGAGTGGAATTTCAAAAAATAGTGGGAGGAGTATTTAGAGATTATTTATACACACCCATATGTGTTTCTAAATGTGATGTAGTACCTAGTACATCATGATGTTATCACATTGCTTCAAATAGGCATCTTAATTCATATACATGAGATATAAAGATTGTAATTTGAACCCCTGATATATTTTTTTACCATCGACATGGTGTAAGATGAGGTCACTAAGAAAAAATTATATGTAGTTAGGTATGTAACACCTCTTCAAACCTTACCAACTATCACAACAGTTTTTTTAGTGTAGCCACAACATCACAGTAGGAAAAAGGAAAGTGTAAGCTCTCCACATAACAATAACCATCACCTCCACCAATGTGTAATATGAAGACTATAGCAACTTAGATATATGACCTCCAGGTATCATAGATCACAATCACCTACAACCTACCTCAGATGGGGATTGATGAATAATAGTTCTACTAGGTAATGCTTGAATATATGATAGGTAGCATATATGAGAAGGAGGAGGAGAAGTTGTTCATATTCTAAAAGGTAGTGTGCATAATTCAAGTGTAAAATAAGATCACTCCAAGCCTTTGGGTGGAAATACCACCATGCCTCGTACCATACATGAATAGGCTAAACAAATGTAGAGAACCACTGAAATCTTTGAGCAAAAACCTTCCACCACTTTCACAATCATTAATGTATTTCCTCTACTACCTAATAGTCTGTAGGAGACTCCAGTGCATAGACCAATAACTCAATGAGAGGCTAAGGTTTCTCTTAATTTTGAATAATGCACATTTTGAGGCCATCCATTGCATAATAAGTGTAGCATTCTCCTTCCTCAACTTCACTACAAACCAAACATAGGATGGTTACCTTGGCATAGAAATTACTGTCTATTTCCAATTTTGTTGTCTAGTTGAGTGATTCATCACCCACAAAAGAAGAACTTGATATCAAAGAGATGATACCAGATAATTATATAGTTAAATATTAAAAGGCTTCTGGGAAGAATCAGGTCATGCAACATAATAATGAGTATGTCAAGAAGAAAATAAGCAATAAAATGAGTAGGCCTAATATTAGCAAGTTGAGAAAGCATGCCATCAATTTGAGGAATTTGAGGCCCAAAAAAAGTCCCATGACCTAGAATCTTGATGCTAATAGGATATCAAGGTAGAAATGAAGGCATAAGAAACTACCGATGAATCAAAGCAAGCATGATAGGTGAATTGGAAAATGATGGATGAAGAGAAGAGGAATAAAGAGGTTGTGCTTGCAATTAAGGCTAAAGTAGAAGAGGAAAAACAATGAGAACATATAAAGGCACATACAAAGAAGGATCTAGAGGATGACACTCTTTCCCAATAATAATTCGATGAAACTATGAGGAAGAAGAAAGAAGAATAGGTTGAAGCCTTGTGTATACAATAGGCTCAATCATAGGAAGAATAAATGTGTAAAACCAAGGCACAGGATGATCTAGAGGTACAAGTTCAGGTCAAGGCCAAATAAGACAAGGTTGTTTCACTTGATAAGTAGGAAAAGGAAGAAGAGAATGCAAATAAATAGTAGGTATGTCAACAAGAAAAGAAGAAAGCAGATGAACAAGAAGAGAAAAAGAAAGCTGGAGAAGAGGAGCTAAACCAAAAAACAATAGAAGAAGCAAAAGGAAAATAGGATGGAGACACTATGCAACAACTTAAAACTAAATAAGATGCCAAGGCATAGCAACATAAAGTGACTAAATAATAACACAAAGATGTGTTATAGTATCTAGTACAAGAAGAAGATGAATTTGTAGATGCAACAAGTGAGCAGTAATCGACCTTTCCTTTTGGAGGAGTCTAGCTCTGGGACATTCCAACTATGGGTGCTTGATACACCACATTTTCCATTACAATTAAAACCATCTGATAACCTAATCCTTTAGTTATCATAGTAACTTTTTCAGCCTTTTCACTTCTTTAGGAAGCATCATTAGTTATTTTCAGGTTATCATTGATGAAGTAGTTAGAGGGTGTTGTAGTGTTCTAAGAGTCCATCACATAGAAGACTATCACACTAGAGTAGGAGGTTGATGAAAATAACGATGAGAAAATTAAACTATAGACCTGACTGTAGGATTATGCAAAACTCATATAAAACACCTGTCTAAAATTGGTCACTTGAGCAATTAGGAACCAAGTAATGTCTAACTAGTACATACTCAAGACACTTATCTCTGAGTTAATAAAACATTGGTGCACATCACATAAACTACATTCATTTGGAAATTTAGGCTAGGATGTTAAGGCCAAGGTTAACACATTCATCACTCTTCTGTAAAGTACCAAGGAATGCTTGATGCTACCATAGTTCAAGCCCAATAGGTTGTACATAGCTTTCTTGATTAGAAGTAAAAATTAGATATTACATTAGCTAGTTCCAGCATACAGTGTATAAAGGATGCCATAATAAAAAAGCCATGACAAGACACATTAAAATTATGGATGAGATGGATAGAGTACTCCAATAATAATTAAATTCTAGGGATAATGTGTGCAACAACCTTATGGAATCGCTGAGACAACTATTACTCAGTTTTTTCATTGGCCTCTAAGCTCAAAAACATATAGATAAGATGGAGAAGTTGAGTAGAAAAATTCAAACAAGGTTTATAAACACTAAGACCGCACTAAGCATCATTGATGATGTAGAAATCAAGATGATCATTAGCTACCAAACTCCATTGTCCACCCTACTGCAATTTATACAAGAAGTGGTATTATATTGACATGCATATAAAATAGATTTGACTCCTTTCACTAGCTCAATTATGCATATTGTGAATACACCTACCTATAGGCGACCTTCAGAGCTCTAGATGATGATCACATAGTGTAAGGCTACTCAATCCTTGTCCAAGGACTCTTCCATTCAATCTTTTTTTATGTCCATGCCACCACTTTCAAGTTAAGTACTGCATAGAGTATAAATTTTAAATGAAATTTTTTAGTGGGGAAGACTTAATTAGATAAGAGGGGTTAGGTTGGTTGAAAAACTTTAAAGGTAAACCACTTGGTTACACTAGTCTATTGAAAACCTGTAAAGGATGGTAGGTTGGTATGCTACTTAGATGAAAACCCAAAAGGGTAGCTAAGTAGTGTACTAGAGATGAAAACTAGAAATGATTCCTTGAGTGATTATTGTGACTTTTACTAGTCTAACCATTTGTTTATATCATTATAACTTATGTATTCTTGAAGATCATGTGACGTTGTCTTAGGATAAGACAACATTTTAAGTCTAAGAAAGTGTTGGTAGAAGAATGTGGATTATAAATTTGTGTAAAATTTTTGTCTAATATTCATGCATTATACACTCATTTTATCATTGTATAACATATTTTGTCTTATCTTCATGAGTTGTAATAAGGTAGAATATGAGAAGACTTTGATTTTTGTGCCATGTATGAGAAAAATATGAATAGTCATAAATTGAAAACGTCTACATATATTTTTATTTATAAGAAGAAGAGGGTTCCACTTTTATAAGAGATCAATACAGATTATCTATTTTAATTACCTATATGATTTTTTGTTATGTTCCTTTTGTGCACTCTCATGTGTAATGTCATGGTTAATTTCTATCTGAACTATTGTAAATGTATTATTTCATTTTATACAATATTGGTTGTTCTTAAATTTTTAAATAACATAGAATAATTAATTAATCTTACATTTTTATCATTTAATTTCATGTATTTTATGATAAATTATTTTGCACACATGAAGTATCTCACAACTATCCTTGTCCTTAGCATGTTTTGATTCTTCAAGAATCTCTATTAACAAATAGATTTTGGAATAGTACATATTTAATAGGAAGATAGATATGATCACACATCATCATGAATGTGAGATTATCTTCTCCAATGACCTAAAATAACACCTAAACAAGCTAAGAAAAATGTGTAAGAAAAAACCCTTAAATGGAATGAAAACCTTCACTAATAATTACTGTGGGTGATGGAGCTTCACCATTGTTCCCATCATCACTATTTTTATATAAGGGATAACCATGTTATACTTTCAATATGAGACTAATTTGTTCACTTGGTGAGCTTGTGGAAGTATCCTCTACTTCTTTTTTATTAAAAAACTCAACATCCCTATTAGTGTATATTTTCTTTGTCTTTGGATCCATTAGTTTAAAAACAAGTGTTTCTGCATTGTATCCTAAGAAGATTTACTTTTATGATTCGATATCATGTTTAGTTATCTATTTTTTGGGAGCATACCTACTTTTTTTACATCCAAAAATTATAAGATGTGTAATGGATGGGATTTTCTTTGACCATGCTTCCGATGATATTAACCCATCAAGAGCTATAATGTGAACTTTATTGACAAAATATGCTATGGTTTTTATTGTCTCTACCTAATTTTTTTTTCCAAGCTTGAACCATTGATCATATATCGTACCATTTCCATGATAGTATGATTTATCTATTCAACAAAACCATTTTGTTGTGGAATGTGTGGAAGTTCTATATGATAAAAAAATGCCATTTTATTTCAAAAATTATTTGAACTTATTGTTGGTTTATCCCCCCCTCTGTTTGAGTAGATTATTTTTATTCTATGACCAGTCTCTGTTGTAATAATAACTTCAAATTTGTTAAAATTTTCAAAGGCTTGATCCTTGATTTTGAGACAACATACCCACATATTCCATGAGAAATTATTCTAAAACAACATGAAGTATTCAAACCCAGCATGAATAGGTGTCATGGGTCTGCATAGATTGGTATCTTTCGGATAAAGATTTACAAAGGACATATATGTACTTTTATTAAATTTAACTAAATGTTATTTTTGATCTAAACAATTTTGACAAATATTTTTACCCTTTTTGAGAGGTGAAAATACTCTCACCATTTCAAATGGTGGAGTGTGTTAAGATATCTAAAACTTATGCAACCAAATATTTTGTGCCACAACTATGTTGAGTTTATCATTTGAAACCCTAAGTTGACTCTATAGTTGCATAATTGTGCTTTAATTTTTGGCCTCATACATTTTTGAAAGCTTATCCCAACATTCCTTAGTTGTTTTAGCATCACAGATACGTGGTTTTACCTCCTTTGATACGTTGAACATGATGATAAATTTTGCCTCTTGGTTTTCTTTATCAAACTTATGTTGTTGATATTCATTAGAGGCATGTCAGGTGTATGTGGCACTGACAATAGCCCAATTTTCCTCAAATTCATGTTGTGTTTTGATTTTTCCTCAGTACAAAAATTATTGAATTTGAGATAGAAAATTTAATCCCCTGTACATTTGCATCCATTATGAAGACTGTAGGTGATGGAAAGGTTCCTTATCACTCCAGCTATAAAGTCTTCCATTTCTATATACCATGAAACTGATATACAAAACTTTTATATATACACCCTTACGATATACTTTTCAATACATAGAATAAGCTCATCATTTCTATATACCTGATTGTACATGAAAGAGGCATTAGCGTACATGAAAAATAATATTACATGATACCTAGCCAATACGAAAATGGGTCCATCTAATCATTTGAACCTACTTAGATGTAATTACACATATGTGGATATAACTTCTCAATATACTTGGAATATCTCCCTATCAGGGGTTACATCTTTTAAATGGGGTGAATTGGTAATGAAGGGATGGAAAATGAGTAGAAGTGTCCTTATTTATCCTAGATAATGCCTAGATAGTTATTTCATCTATATTATGTTATGTATGCACTAGCTCAAACGAAATGATTTTACCCATAATGTTACACTTAAATTTTCAAAAACCATGTTCCAATACCACTACAACTTTGGTTTGGGTGGGATTAAAACTGCAAACTTCAACTTTCATAAAGTCAAATTTTCTAATTGGTATATATATGCCCCTTGTGTGTTATAAATAAATAACTTCAAAATTAATATTTTTAAAAATTATAAAAGCATTTTTTTTTTAAAAAAAACACTCAAACTCCACCGTAAATAAAGTTATCTCTCACGCATTTTTTTGGGGTTGTTATATGGAGAATTGAGGATGTCAACATCGCCAAGGATGGATATGAGTGACCAGGAAACCATTAATAGACTCTGTGTGTTTTCGTTTGGGTGGTTGTGTTGGGGTTGTTGAGGGATAGGAAGCTCAGCACAATGGAGATATGCAGCACCTGTGTGCAGCTCCTGTCAATGGTGGCATGCAATCTATAGCTAGGATTTTGAGGTGGAGTCAACGGTTCCAGCTGATTTATGTTTGGGGCAGAGATCAACGTCATTGCAAGTGATGCAGGGTGAGCTCAAGGTCCCCAATATCGACTCACCAATACTATCCAGTCATCAGTTTTCAATTTTGATGAATACAACCTTCAGGTCAACACAATCTTGGAGGTCGACTCGCCAAGGAAATGAGACGTTCTACCAAATCAATGTTTTGTCTGATAATACCAATGTAACTCGCCAATGTTACAACATGGCAAAATGGATCTCGGGACCCCGAGCTGGTTGAGGATTTTGAGTGGTACGGCTGAGTTGGACAAATTAAAAAAAATTACTTAGAAATTTAATGTAACACACACATATTCACAAAGAAAATCAGAATACATATATCAGATTTAATGTAGGTGTAGTGCTTGGGTGGCTGATCCTCCTCAATCTGATATTTTTGAATCCTTAATTGAAAATAGATTTCTGCTACCATACATCGATAGGTAGGAAACACTATGGCTTCTTTGTCCACAAGAATATTTCTAATAAATCTTCACATGATCAGAGTCACAACGCTCTGAAATGAAATATAGATAGAAAACTAAAACTTTGCAATTTATGAATGGAATTTTGATTATTGCAAAATGAAAGTATATAATCAATTTTTATAAGAATTGCATCACCTTTTCACATCCATTATGGTGGATGACCAATCTTGCACGATGATGGAAATTATGTAGAAATAATATATTTCCCTCAAACTACCCCTATGGGAACCATCATGGAGCGTTATTGTAATAATATAAGAACAACCTACGAATAAAGAGATTGATACAACTAAGCTAGCAAAAAGAAATTAGGTTATTAAAAATTATATATTTATTATTAATCCACAAATGGTGAACTAACCATCTAGGTTAGTCCTAACAGTAATGACAACGGCGAATCTTGATGGCTAGTATTAAACAATATCATGCCCAATCTGATCAGGATGAACCATATTGCATATTAAGAAAGTGATTTAAATTTTTCTGAGACATCGTTAGTAATTAAAAAATGTTCGGATGGAAAAAGGATCTTTTCCTCACCATAAAAATACCTTTGTTGTACATCAGTTCCCTGCTTTGTTCTTTTTTTATATTCGAAGCAATTGAACATCCATAATTTTATATGCTTGTAGAACCACGAAAATGGACAGATGATATATTAGAATGCAATAAATTTATTGGAAACTGCATGAAAGAGGTGAAACATTAATGTCGATAGAGCAAAATATGTCTTGTGAATCGTTCAAAAAAGGTTTGTGGGGGAGGAGATGAAACATGAACAAGAAATTCTAATAAACTGGTTGATTTTTTTTTTACGCATGATGAAGAGATTTGAAAGGAAAAACTAACTAAAGTTAATGCTTATGAAATACATGTAATCTATTAATAATGTGTTGTGATAAGGAATATAAATTTTGCTCTTATTTTTTCATAATATGGATGTATGTACCATTTTATATTCTTACAAATTGAAATGCTTAAAAAAATAAATTATAAAGTATTGTAAAGATCACTCTCTTTGAAATGTAGTAAAAGTTTCGTACATATATTCAATATTACCAAAATCAGTGATTTCCTTTTACAATATAAGTCCCTAGCAATTATGTATTATCAGAGCCAAATCATTTTGAATGCATGTCATTTGAATTTTCATTATAGGAAGGATCAACACATTTTTAGGATTGTCTAGATCCCATGTTGAGTTGATATATTTTTTTTCATGTATACAACAACCAAATTTCTTTGCTCAAGTACTTAATTGCAAATTTAATAAACAATAGCATGAATTTTTAAAAGATCAGCATTGGCTATGACAAATTGGATGCAATCATAATTTTTTTTCATTTTGATAAAATACTTTTGATACCTAATTCTTATAATGTGCATCTCGAAAATTCCTTTTCCTTAGTTAACTATGCACAGCTCCATACATTCATTATATTTGATAATTCCAAATTTCTATTTTTTAAAAGCCAAATCATTTGTTACATATAAATCCGATGAGAAATGAAATTAATCTTTTTATTCAGAAGACAAATAGATATAAGTTAAAAGACATTAATAAATTTTAGTTTTCAAGTTTGGCTTCAAACTTGAGTAAATTTATTAATATATTTTTTAACATTGTCTAGCATATATCAAATCCTTTGTAAAGAAAACTATTTTGCAATGTAATAAAATCATTTAACATTCAATAAAAAGTTTAACAATATGATGTTTTACCAAATGCCAATTATCACCTATTGGAGGAAACTAAACCCAATCATCCAAAATAATAATATATTTTACATTAAATGGATTATTTTTTTGTCTTGGAGAGGCTTTTTGGGAAATATTGATTAGTATGTGTCAAAAGATTTAGTCTTATAAAAATAACTTCATCATTCAAAATGTATTGGATATATTACAAAAACTATCAAAAAAATTATATTGTCAACCCTTCTATGGTTTTGAATATTTTATGGGTATATGAAATCATGAATGAAGTGTGGAAGCATAATTAATATTAAATGATACAATCCATATTAGTCCAAGGAATAGAAATAGAGAATTATAATGAGTTGCTTGCAAATTCATTATAAATCTTACTTTTTTAATAATGTATGGTTTTATTATACCAATAGTACCTTCAATAATTATATTAAATGCAAGCATTATGGCATATTGATTGTAGTGGCACATGACAATATGAAAATAAATTTATTGTTCTATAGATAATTCATTGAATGTGAATGGATTGGTAGAATGGCATACATAAATTTGATAGCTTTCTACATTCATTTATATAAAGGAAATTGTTGTTTCCTTCAAGAAATATAAAATATTAATGTCATTTTAGTTATGATGTATATAAATTATGTAATCCCACCTTATTTTTCAATGACATTTTCAAAAAAGTAGCCTGAATTTCATTTATATTCACACATGTATTTCAAATTTGAGGTAGATCTAACTCCCTATTTTAACTATAAATCATGACTTTCCATGGTAGTTTCATCACTATGATTATTTGAATGAGTCTTCTTCTATTTGAATTATTTAATTAATAGTTACCATAAGAGATTTCAAACTTGTCAACTCTTAACACTCGATCAATTTTATGTTCAGTAAATGGAAAATGAATAATAAGTAGTATTAGCAAGTGTATATAGATAAAATTATTTAATATTATATAAATGCTTGAATGAATTTTTTGATCAAGAGAATATAATTGCTAAATGTCGAGACACACATTGATTTATATGCCATATTATTTTACTCCTATCATTAGTGACCAAAAAGAAAAATAAATGCGTACCTATAATTACCTATGTGATGTAATCCATGTAGAGGATTGATGTGCTTTATACCAATCCCACTTATTGGATACAAAAGTGGACAATAGTTGGAATTTTGTTTATAAAGAGAAAATACACAATGTGGGTGTTTCCTATACCAACTTGGAGTAATGAACTGAATTTAGAGGATCAAAACTATTTTTTCTGCCACCTTGATATGTGAACTGAGTCTAAGAAGTAATATGTAAATGTGAAGAAACAAACCCTCCTTTCCCCCACTCTGATATGTGAACTAATTTTGATAAGTAATTATTAAATGTGGAGAAACAAGACATACCTTCCCCCACCTTGATATGTGGATTAAGTCTGAGAATCAGATGTATTCAGAGGACAACATTATTGCTCAACCTATGTCCTATATAAACTAGTATAATCTAGGTTTGATGCAAAACTATGGATGAACCACTACAAATGACCATATGACCTAATCATTTGAAATCCTAGTGATATCCTAGTGATAATATGAGTGCAATATGGTAATATAAGCATAGAGAATTCAATAATGTTTTATTCCATATGTATAACTTGGTGGAGTAATGTGGGATCAAGGACATGTGCCTTACATCATGCCCCCAAATTTGATATCTACGTAATGTAAGAATGTAAATTGTGTATAAAATTATATGTATATATAGGGATAATATACCATATGCATGCCCCCATAGTCATAATTTGAGTCTGTAACTACATTAAAATCCTATATAAAATCTAAGAATATTTATCAATATCTGACAAGATTATGTAACCTTAAAAATTTGAGTTAAAATGTGTATTTGTATATCTAAGTATCTAGATGTATGGATAAAAAACATGTGTATCTATATGTCTGAGCTAATGTGCGTATCTTAATATCTAAGTCAACCTATGTATCTGAGTATTTGAGTCAGCCTATGTAACTAAGTATTTGAGTTAATCTATATGTTTGAGTATCAGAGTCAATCTATATATCTAAGTATCTGAGTCAACCTATGTATCCAATTATCTAAGCCATTGAACCAAGTAATTTGAGTCAAAGTATGTGTTTGTATATCTGATCCTAAGTATCTGATTCATTAAATTGGGAAATCTTAGATAAACTGTATTGATGTGAATAGTATATATATGCCCCTTTTTGGTGAGGGATCCTAAACTACAGTAAGGGTATGGACTAAAAGTGATACCAATAGGCATGTTACTGATAGTTATAATTGATAATTTATTTCAAGATTGATATTTTGGTGGTCATAGAGGAGTTATTTATAAATTTAGTTTAAGATAGACATGTGGTCTATAGTGATTTTATTACAAAAATACGAGTTTTGATTTTTATAGATTAAAACTGAGTGGGCTAGAAGTGTAACTAGTAAGGTGTGAGGGATATAATCGTCAAATCCCACACATAAGAAATGGATCATAAATTGGAGCTATAGTTCTTGAGATATTGTAATTAAAATATTTTGGTAATATTTGGTGAAATTCGCATGTTGGGGCAACCTTAGGTAGGTGACATTTTAAAAACACGATTTAAATAATTTGATTGATTAATTTAAAAAATCAATTGAACATTTTTATTTGAGAGAATTATTTTTTAGAGCCCAAAAACATGTTGAGTATTTGAGGAATGAGTGTGACCTACTACAATGAGATGGAGGCATTCATCTAGGCTAATGAAGAGGTCACTCCAGTAAGGATCCCCTCATCTTCCATGTTTTTTACTTGTTGATTAAGCTTTTTATCATTTTTAACATCATTTATCTAGATTAGGGACCTTTTTGGGAGCTCTATGGTAGTGCATAAAGTACAATGCTAGTGTCTTGGGGTACATCGTTACCATCCACAAACCATGCTAATGGTCAACACTAGTGTCCTGTCTATATCACTAATGTCCTCTAGACTAAATACTATGATTTTTTATTTTAATTATTATTTTATCATGTATATTTGTCATTTGGATATTTTAATGCCATATTCTAGGTTTTTATCAAAGAGTGTATGTATTTCACCATTTACAAGAGTTGTTGGATCATTAGGGTAGTGCCCCTTATGCTGTTAGTTAATAACCACTCGAACACACTCCTCAAGGACACAATGATGGAACCAACTATTATTAGTCTCAAAGCTATCAGTTCTAGAGTTAGAGGATATCCTCTCCTCACTCTCGTTGGCCATCTCCTAGGCATGGGAATACTTATTTTCTAGGTGAATCATCTTATTGTGATGGTGGTAGTGGAAGAGGCTGGGTGGCTCCTCATTAGGGCAAGTTTTCATCCCTAGTGCTTACCATTTCTCTATCTTGGTAGAATTTTGATTAGCCATAGAAAACTACTTAGGATTAATAAAATGATGGGTGGGAACCTCTTACTCTGGATGAGGACCCCTGAGCTGACAAGGGCTGGGGAGGGAAGCCTCAAGACCCTCTGCCACCTCCTACCATGTTTGTTACTACTCCTTAAGGACTTGTTTGCTTATATTTTTGTGCTTTATCCTTTTTTGGTTGTTAGTGCACACATGTTAGATGTTCTAGCTAGTATGGCCTTCTTGTTGCTTTTGTTGTTTTCCCAAGGATTCTATATCCTAGTGTTTTTTTGAGGTGTGACTTTTCCACCCATTTCTTTGGTATGACTAGATATATTTTATTTTGTAATGTTTTTTATATCATAAAGTGTGCTTTTCAATATTAAAAAAATAAATATATGCATTAGGGAGTTTCATAGTGGTTGAATGATGGAGTAATTATATAGGCTACATTTGATATATGATAATTGAGAAGTTATTAAGGCTGATTTAGGCTACATGGCATCAATTTCATTGATGCCCTTAGATTATCATATGATAAACACACTATGTGAGCACTAGAATGCCAATAACTATACTTTCTGGATACTCATGGGGGAGATTATTATTACTTTTTATGATATATATATAGGATACTTAGATCCCCCATTACTAGTCAGTGGGTTCTATTATAGGAAGTAGTGGATGATAGAGCCATAGATTACGCCTCTAGTTATTTTTTGACTATACCTACGATAACCCATCATCGAGGGAGTATTACTGATGTGTTATTATCTATTATTGTTATATATTGTGTTCTATAGTTTCAAAAAGAAAATTGTAGTTTTAATAAATTCATTTCTTATTATGGATGGTAGTGATCATACATGATTTAAGGGATTGTGAAAGTCATAGAGGATCATGGGACCATATACTCATGGGGTGCACTATGTTATCCCACTTGTATCAATATTTGTACTATTTTAATTAGGATTTATGTTGACATAGTATTGGATCATCAACATTACTACATTATTATCCCTATATTCATATTACAGTGGCTAGAGCTGAGGGATTTCCACATGTAGATTGGGCACACCCATAGGTATTTGTGGAGAAAAGGACTAGCACAACTCCTATGTGACCAAGGATCATGATGAATTATCAATGGATATTCGATCTAATGATAATAAAAGACATTATTTGGAGACCATATAGTGAATTTCAAGGATGGACCAAGGATGGGATTTAGTTTAGATGGGTTCATATGAGCTTTCAATTTTATGACTGTTGGGTCATTATTTTTGAGATATGTTAGTATGAGTGATTGATGATAGTTTTTTGTGATCCAGGATGTGCCACCTACAGCAATGGTGTGGTTGATCAGTTTACAGGCTTTAACAAGGCCAAGTAGAAAATTGATACCCATAATAACTAATTTGGATCTGATTCCAATGATGGAGTGAGATCCCATGATAGAGATACCTAATGTAGATGATGTGTGGGCTACTAATGCCTTCATATTATGGTGGGGATGACATATATTGCTACCACTATTTTTGGGAGATGGCGATGCCATGTAAGACTTATAACATTATAAAATTTGAGGATACATTGTTATTTTTATATTTATATGGTTGGTTTATTTAGTATGGATTCATAGTTTAGATAGATAATGCATTGCTTTGGTGTGTGTAGGTGTAGGAGATGATGAGTATTGAGAGACCATTATTGAATCTACATTATGAGAGATAACATGACACATTCCTAATGATCTCATGGATGATGGGTTAGTGGATATGGCTATAAGAGTTAGAGGAATCCATGCCCACCTCTTTGATCAAGTGGTCATTTCCATTAAAGGATATGGGCAAATAAATGTTGATAGAGATGAGAAAGGTATGAATATCAAGTATGACTATATTCATCTATAGCAGGACCATGCAGTCTTGTGGGTGCTCTAGTAGTATTATAAGATAGTGAGAAAAAACATAGGTCTCAATCTAGATCTAGATGGGATGCAATAGTATATAGTTGTATTGTGTATGTATTATTATGTGAAAAATTGTTGAGTTATTAATATGGACTTCTTGTTATAGGGAGATAATGTGACATAGTATTTTTACTTAAGGTATTATTTACTTGAATACATGTTTGATTATATTTATTTTTTATGTGTTGATATTGAAATTACTTCTTCAGATAGGGAATGATAATAATTTTTTTTATCAATATATAGATTCTTTAGTAGACATGTATATTAGATTAGGAGTGTTAGTTTTCAATATCAATATCACAGAAGTATTCTACTATATTTGAGTACTGATCATGTAATTATGACATGCGCTATATAAAGTATGATGGCATGGTAAATAAGTGACCATAATGCTCATGATGTGTAGATGTATAAGTAGACTCTAAAATTGATACTTCTCATGGTGCACTACTGCTAGATATATTTTTAGACTATATACCAAATAAATTAAATAGTTTTCATAATAAAAGTGTGTTATGATCTTTGTGGTCTCTAGAAAATATCTTAATTGGTCGTTGTACTAAAAATGTGTTCTAATATCTATGATCTTTGGCAAATATCTTAATCAGTTGTTGTACTAAAATTGTGTTCTGATCACTATGATCTTTTGTAAATATCTTAACCAGGTCTCTAAATTAATTTTTGTTATGATTTTATTTCCATATTTTCACCATACTGGTATAAGTAGGTTAATTCTTTGAACTACTTTCCATCTTTGTTGACTGTATGGTACATGAGATCTCATGTAATTTAGGAATCTTATAATCCATATGGATAATATGATGAATAACCAATGGATCCTTGAAATTAACTGTGAGCTAAGAATTTGGCTCTACAGAGGATGGCTAGTATGATGTTAGTTTCAAAATAAAAAGAAAATGAAAGAAACACACTAACTAGCATAACATCTCCAGGCCTAGACACTAGGGAGAGATTAGTTAACAAATATGAATAAAACACACAACTAAGATGCAAAAGATGCCTTATTTTACCTTCCTTGAATGATAGAAATGCTTGTTAAAGTGGCTTTCTTAGCTTGTGCTCGTGAAGTCTTCATCAAAGGAGGGTTGGCTATCTCCTCTTCTCCTTGGCACATTATGTCTTTGGCTTGGCTTGGATTGGAATAAAATTGGCATGGTAACACTAATTGAAATATATTTTGGAATCATTTGTGCATTATAACTTTGTATCATCAAGACTTAAAATTCAATAGGTAAAGCCTCCTATTTATAGTTTTTTGAGATTGCTCAGAATCGACCTGAACCATCCATCTTAAGATGAAGATGTGTGGTTGAGGATTAATTATTTTTTTTGTAATTAAATCTATAATTATCCTCATCATGACATTGTAAAAAGGGGCATTGAAGAGGCATGGAGGGTCATTATGAGGCATGGGAGACCCATAATCCTGATATTTGTGGCATTTATGGCCTACGGATGTCTTCCCAAGAAATGAGGTCACCTAATGATGCAAATATTTAATATTCATTTCCAAAAATAAGTATTCAACAAGTTTTCATGGAATTCATAATTAGGCTCTAATTTGGTTTAATTATATCTTAAGCATGATTAAGCACTTTGTGAACAAATTAATTAGAATGCCTTGTTATTAGCTCAAAATTTGACTAGATTGGAATTGGAAGTCAATATCTGATAATTTAGAACCGTATTCTCATTTAGGATGTTTCCAAAACAAAATAATAAAGACATACATCTCATAAACGAAATTTGATAGAAAAGAGCAATCCAAAGCACCCAAGTGTAAAATTAGTAGTTTGACTCAAAATGATCTAATCAAAGTTAGCTAGCCCATAAATTACATTGTCCCATTTAATGATACCCTAGCCAAAATCAATACTTTAATATGTCAATTTCACATTGTTTAGTGTGTTTTAATATTTTTAGGCCAAATTGTGCACTTCAATGTAAATTGGTCAAAAGCTTGATTGGAGATTACCGGTGGCCTAATTTAGGAGTCTATAGTTTTCCCCTATTTGGGAATGCATTGCAAGCTATAAACACAATAATTTCTTCTCAAAGAATGAAAAGGTCTTATATGTCTCCAACTACAATGATGATAAACTAATTGTATGATGCCTCCTTGAGGGAATAGTTGGCATAAGTAGGTGGCAAATGGTCCCTCGGTAAAAAGTGAAATGAGGGGACCAAAGAAAGGAAAGATGATGGGGTGAAAAATGCAATGATTTTGAAAAAGTAGTCAAAATCATTGAGAATGCAAGTGGGACAGTGTACAATAGTTTGTCCAAAGGTGGTTATAAGCAATGTACCCCGATAGTGGCACCATGGTATGATAAAACAATGATTTTCCCAAAGGTGGTTATAATCATTGAGAAGATGGAACTTCCCTAGTTAAGATAGATAAACAAGATACAAAAAAGCCCCTATATGGGTAGAAAAAGTAAAGTGGTGATAGCATAATGATTTTCCTAAAGGCAGTTATAATCATTGAGAAATGCAAGTGGGACAGTGTGTAACTATTTGCCCATAGGTGGTTATAATCATTAGACCTCGATTATGGCAAACATGATTAATTGGCTAATTGATGATAGCAACTCAACACAGAGGGTAATGATGAATTGGAACAACCTACTAGTATGGAGATGCTCATCCTAACTAATAAAGGTTGAAATTATTTTATGGTTAATGACTCTATTTGGTATATGATTGGGATTGAATTAAGATGTCAATGTCGAAGATATGTTGATGTTGGTGTTGTTGAATAGACTTCTTGAAGTTGAGATTTTTTGAAGCACATTTTGATTGCCATCATAGTATAACATAATGAATACTTGACTAAAATATACATAAAGACTAACTCCCATAATCCAATACTCAAATAGAAAAAAATGCACCAATGTTAAAAGCCGTGATGTCAATGTTACAAGATGAATATGGATGGATTCAAGTATAGGTGCACATAAGTAATCACCCAATGAACACACATAGATTGAATCAAGGCAACAATGTTGAAAGCAAATAAATAGGTAAACAAACAAATAAAATAAGTAGAAACAAATAAACAATGTGTTGTCCCCAAAATTGGCCACTCATTTTTGTAGTCAACATGTTAACCATTTTGGTCTTGTAGGCCAAAAAATGGTTTCCTTCCTTCTCAAAAATGTTATGAGTAGTCAAGTTATCCAATTACCCAAGTCTTTTTAGAAAAAGGAAATCTCTCATTTTCAAAGTGTTTTTTCAATTACAAAAATGAATAAGGAACAATTCAAAACACTTGAAGGCATTTCCTAAAATTGATAAAGATGGTTCAACACATAGGTTCAATGATATATGGTTCAACGGTGGGGTTCAATGATTTGAAATGAATGGCACTGAAACATTGAAATGTTAAACTATTGAACTCTGCTTCAAAATGGTTAAAAGGTTTAAAATGGTTCAAAGATTCAAAAAGGTTCGAGTGGAAGGTTCAAGTGAAAGGTTCAAATAGTTGGTTCAATGATACATTGAATTGAATTCATAAGAAGACTGAGTGAATGTGACTCTTTACATAACATAAAATATTGAGTCATCGAATCATTGAACCATTGAACCATTGAACCATTGAACTGGTGAACTCTAAAAAGATGCTTCAAGGTTCAAAATGGTTAAAGCGACTAGTGACGTCCCTGCGGATATCAAATTTAGGATAATGAATAACCATTGATTTTTAAATAACACAGACCCAAGGACAAACTTAGTGATCCACTGAAAAAGGAGCCAAATAATCTAGTAGAAGGGAAGAAGATAGCCCTAAGATCTCGGATTAGCAGGAAGAGATAAAATATAGCAAAGAAAGAGGGAATCAAACAAAGAATCTAGAAGTGTCAGTGGACGAGTTATTCCAGTGGGTGGAATAGTCCACCAAGTGGATATCAGAGAGTGCAAGCATTTAATGATGTGGCCTATTTTTCTTCATTTGAGTAAAGATGAGTGGACAGTCATGTAAGTATCATAAAGAGGAGTGGCCTTGGCTTTTAGAGGATTAGGCAACCCATGATTTGGAGAAGACATTTGATATGAGTTAAACACCAAAGTTAGGACTGGTAACCTACTCTAGCATGGCCCCTGCATAGAACTTCCTCTTTCCAATGCATTTAATGCAACATGGGCCATTTTGTGAAAACAAGTGTCAAAGTCTTTCTTTGGATGATATATATTATAATCTCTCATTTTGAATGAAGATCTCAAAGTTATTAGAAGCAAAACTCTACCTAGATTGAAGGGCATTTTTGAGACTTTGAGCTCAGATTGTTAATCATATTTTATTAGGTGAATGAGAAAGCAAGTGACCTTTCAAACTTTGTGTTGAAATAACTTATGTTATGTAGGAAATTTTTCTTATGTATTTTTCCTAAATACAATCTTATCCATTTGATCAAATAAGTAGAGCAAGTGAAAATAATCTGGAAGATATCTTAATGCCAATTATGGAGACTTTGTACTACCATAATTGTCTTTAGCTTATGTATTTTTCATTTCAGCACGAAGGATATTGGAAAGGCTTTGAACTATTTTTATCTTTTATGATCATATACTCTATTGTAGTTTGTGGTGGAGACATTGGGCTATACTTCATTCTAAGGTGTCTTATGTACTTAATCAGTAAGAGAAGCATGAAAGACTTTATGCTTTCATGGGTTTCTTGTGGATCCAGTTATCACCCAAGAAGTTTTTCTACTATTTTATGAACATCATTTCTAAAAAAGAGAAATGGATTCAGTTATTACACATGATTTTTCCTCTATTTTGTGAACATCATTTGTGGAAAAAGAGAAATGGATGGTGTGATTCTACCCCCCAGTTAGTATTTAGTATAGGATTAATTTATAATATTTTAGAGGGAGCCTCCCTTTGCTGAGAGGAGGGATTTACCTCATTATGCTATGACTGATATAACAATTTTGTCTTCAATTAGTTGATGACAAAATATTCACATAATAACTCTTTGGTGACTCTACTAAAGAAGAATGTGCAAGTTGAAGCCTCATGCTTCAATTTGAAGTAGTTCTAGTTATTTTCCATTCTACACTCTAGTAGATCCATGGTATATTGTAAGCTAAAGATCTCAAAGTATTGTTGATCTTATAATTTAGTTTGTACAGAAAAATCATTTTGATCTTTCTCCTTGACGAGCTTGCCTCCATTAAACTAGGAGTTTTCCTCCTACCAACGTCAGGTCTCCAATACCAAGTGAAGCTTTTCTTTCCTCTACTAGCAAAGCTTTGTCTATATATACTCCATAAAGGTTTTTTATCCCTCCTTTCAATCATCATATCATGGCAGACCAAGGCCCTTGGGGTAACAACTTTGGCCCCCTAAATCTAACCCCACCTTTACATGAACTACCTTGTAGTTTAAGAAAGAATTCTCCCAAGTTATATAGTGATGGGGATATTCATCCTGATGAGCATATTATAGATTTTTGAATAGCCTATGGTGTGATAGGTTTTGAATATGAATATATAGCTGCAAGATTATTCATAGAAACATTGTAAGATCCTGCCATAGATTGGTTTTATCATCTTCAAGCTCAGACTATAATTGACTGGAACACTCTCAAGGCCATGTTTGAGGATAGGTTCAAACCCATACAAGATGCACATGCCTTGTTGGCTCAATTTATGCAAATGAAAGTGCCTCATGAGACTATGTGAGACTTCATTACTAAATTTGATAAGCTGAGGAACATGATTCCTACAATTTCTCAGCGAACACCAAAAAATCTTAAGTGTTTCTTCATCAATTTTCAACTTCCCAAAGTGAATTTTTTGTTGAGGTGGGCTAGCCATATAGATCTTTCTATAGCTTAGATTTTGGCTATCAAAGTTGAAAATGATCTGATCCTTTTAGGTAAGATAAGAAGATATCCTAATAGAAATAGATTTTCTTCACCTGTTAAAAATTCTTTTACAAGTAGCATTGATCCTATGGTGAAAAAGTTAGCAAATGATTTGTTATCTCTAAAAAGGAAAATGGCCCAAGGAATGTATGATCCTCCTTCTTATCAGGACATACCAAGGAAGACATTCCCTAACCATTCATATCAAATCAATGCTGTTAGAAATCAAGGGCAACCCAATCACCTTCCTCCCGCACAGGAAAAGCTTGCCATTGAAGCAGCACTAGCTAACTCAGTAGTTGGTGATCATGAAGTTGAACATGATTTCTCTTTCCAACCAAAGCTGGACCAAGAATATGGCACTAATCTCTTTGGATAAATAGAAGAAGAACTAGCTAGAAACTCCCATATTGGTTTTCTAAATTCCTATGATGAAGCTAGAAGAAAGAAAGAAGTGTTTGACGGATCATATACTATTTTTACTAGGTCCCATAACCAGCCAACTCAACAAGCTGATAAGGGAAAAGTAGGAGAAAAACCTCAACTAGTAATTTCAATTTCTAAATGGGGAACTTCACTCTCTTTCCAATCAAAGGACCTAGTGATTAATAAGAAAGTAAGTACCTCAAACAACCCTGTACCTTCTACTTCCATTTCTTAGACCAGTCCCACACCCAATAAAACCTAAAATGATGGACTTCCTTCCTCTGTTTACAGTCCATTTTAGTTATTTGACATAATTGATCATACTAGGAAGACCAAGATCTAAATGTCTGAGTTTGAGTACTTAAAACCCAACCCTGAGCAGTTGGATAGGTTGACTGAATGCATCAAAAGTAGAACTATCCCTATAGGACAATATTTTTAAAAAGTAACTCATGATCTCCCAAAGAACAAAGCCACCCAAAATAATCTTGTCATTACTCCTCCTATTTCCCCTAGAAAAATAGAATCTTTCTATATTTTCCTTTTGATTAATGGTCATAAGTTGAGCAACTATATAATAGACTCTAGTTTCTCTGACAATGTTATGCCTGCCAAGGTAGCAGACTCTCTCAGTCTCACCTTAACTAAAACTTTTGGGAGATGTTTCTCCATGGAAAACAAACAAGTTCCACTTTTGGGTCAAATCAAAGATGCCTAATTTACATTTGTAGCTTTTTCAGATAAGAGGATTAAGATGACAGTCTTAGTGGCCAATGTTCCAGCTTCCTATGGCATTCTACTTAGATGTAATTTTTGTAAGGATGTAGGTGGAGATTTGATTATGGACCTATCTAAAGCAAGGATACCTATTAAGGGCATCATGCAAAAGTTTCTTCCTGAGAAGGAGTTAAAATATATTGTCACCCAAATGTCAGATCCTGATGCTCAAATTTTGTTTGAATCTTTAGGAATGGGTAATTACTTTTTGTCCACTAAAGATGTTTCTATTTCATCAGATAAAAGATCATTAGGTGACAATTCAAATAATTCAAATAGAAAATTAGAATAACTGGTTGAGCAAAGTTTAGGTGAAAAAGGATCTTCCCTCCCTAGCGAAGAGAAATCTTTAAGAATATCAAATTCTAATGATGTCTGGATTCTAGAATTTGATGGTAGCTGCTCTTCTACCATTTCTACAGGTAGAATTGTTTTGATATCTCCACAAGGAGATATTTTCCCCTTTTCATATAAGTTGTAGGTCAATAATACCAACAACACCACTGAGTTTGAATCTTTATTTATCAAATTGAAAGTTGCTCATCCTAAAGGTGTTAAGATTCTTCATGCCTGAGAAGATGTTGAATTGGTGGTTTGTCAGGTAAAAAATATGTATCAAATAAAAAATAAAAGATTGTGACATTATTGCAATCTTGTATGGGATTGTATTGAAAGTTTTGATGCTTTTAGTATTTTTGTGGTGCTCAGAGAGTTTAATGATCATGCAAATTCATTGGCTGTCTCTGCAACCCTCATCGTTCCTCACAAAAATTTCAAAGGGAATAAGTACACTATTGACTTAGTCTTTTGACCAAGTATCGCTGATAATTCTGACCATTGGTAGGTGTTTAATGGTGATAATTAAATTGTCACTTTTCTAAAAAATATGGATGGTTTTTAGGATCTCTATTTTTAAGGTAGTACCTCTCCATCACGGGAATCAATTCTTGAAACAAGTTCGGGAACTAGCAAAGAATTTCTTCAACTCAAAGGGAATAAAATCCCAAAGGGTTTGGTTTCTCTTGAGAAATTATTTGATAAACATGACAGGGGTATCAAGTAGTAACCAATGGATTCAAGTTCATCCAAAGAGTTTGATCAAGTAAATTTGAGTACTGAAGAAAATCCCAAAATGGTCAACATTGAGAAATGTTATACTACCGATGAAAAGCTCAAATTCATCACTTTTTGTATCATTACATTGATGTTTTAGCATATTCCTATGATGACCTAAAATCCTTCAGGCCTAAAGAAATTTAGCATGAAATTCCTCTCAAGACTAGGTCATTGCCTCACAAATAGAAGCAAAGGCAATATAATCCCAAGATATTGGGTACTATCCTTTTAGAGATCTATAATATGTTAAATTATAGGATAATTTTTCCAATTCACTATTCCACCTAGATCACCAACATAGTTCCTATTAGGAAAAAGAATGGAGAAATTCATATTTGTGTGGATTTTAGAAATCTCAATTAGTCTTCTTTAAAGGATAACTACCCTCTACCTATAATAGATCAAGTGTTGCAAATAGTAACTGTCTTAGAGATGTTATCAATGTTAGATAGTTTTTTCTATTTATAATCAAGTAGAAGTTGATGAAGTAGATCAACAAAAAATGCTTTCACTACACCTTGGGGCACGTTTGCATATCACAGAATGCCTTTTAGTTTGATCAACATTGGTGCCACATTCCATAGAACAATGGACCTTACCTTTAAAGATGAATTATGGAAGTTCATCATGGTATTTCTTGATGACTTAACTATTTTCTCCAAGCATCATCCTGATCATATGCATCATTTACAACAAGTGTTGGAACGTTGTCGAAAAAATGGTCTTTCTCTTAATCCCAAGAAGTCAATTTTTAGGGTTACAGAAGGTAAACTTATTAGTCACATTGTATCTCAAGAAGGTATAAAGATCAACTTAGAAAGAGTCAGGTCTATCCAAAATCTTTCTCTACCTACAAGTAAGTCTGCAGTCCATTCTTTCTTTGGAAAGGTGAATTTTCTAGAAAGGTTTATCCCAAAATTTGCAAAAAAAACTTGCCACATTGTCAACATGATGAAGGATAAAGGTAATTTCTGATAGACTATAGAAGTCACAATAGCATTCAAATATATCAATAAGGCTATTACTCATGCCCCCATCCTAGTTTGTCTAGATTATACCAAAGACTTCATGGTATATAGTTATGCTTCTGAGCACACACTTTCAACCATTTTCATTTAGCAGGACAAACAAGGTGTGGATTTTCCCATATCATTTATGAGCTTCCCTATTAAAGATCATGAATTGAAGTATTCAATTATGGAGAAACATGCTTATGTAGTGGTTATGGTGATAAAATATTTCCAGTTCTATACCCTGAATTCAGACACTATTGTTCTAGTGCTTGATACCACAGTGAAGGCTATTTTAACTCATCAAGAGTTTAGTACAAAAAGGGTAAATTAGATTTCCAAAATTCTAGAGTTTGATCTTAATATCAAGCCTACTAAGCTGGTGTAGTGAAGAGGTCTCTATCAATTAGTTATTGAAAACATATAAGAAGAAATAGTACATGAAGAGGTACTAACTGATGACATGCCAATAATTCTTTTTGTTACTACTACTGATGAGTGGTATTCTAATATCACTCATTTTCTTACTTATGGTGATTTTCCTACACATCTATCTTAAAAATAAAATAGAAATGTTAAGTTGAGAGCTGAAAACTATGTTTTGTTGGACAATGGTTTGTACAAAAGAAGCCTTCATGAGTTATTTCTTCGCTGCGTGGATAAAGCACAACCAAGTAAACTTCTGGAGTCCTCCCATAACTTGGCTTGTGGAAGACATTTTTTCACACATGTGACTACTCATAAAATTCTATGAGCTAGATATTATTGGCCTGCTCTATTTCAAGATGCATACAATTGGGTACGTAGATGTGATTTATGTCAATAATTGGTTGGGAAATCCAAGTTGGCCGCATTATCCCTCAAGCCTGTGGTGATCAAAGAGCCTTTTCAGCAATGGGGTATTGACTTCAATGGAACTGTGAACCTATCCTTAAGTGTTGGATAGAACTATATCATCACTGCAATAGATTATTTTACTAAGTGGGTGGAAGCCATTCCCGTCAAGCATGCCACTTCATAAGTGGTGTGTAATTTCTTGAAGGAAAATATTGTTTCCTATTTTATAGTTACAAATAAGATTATAGCATACAATGCCTCATGTTTCTATTCTCAAGAGATTAATAACTTTTTCTACAATCACATAATTTTTCTTTCTCACTCCTCAAACTATTATCCACAAGGAAATGGCCAGGCAAAATCAAGTAACAAAATTCTGGTTACTATCATTAGGAAAGTAGTTGATGACAATCAGAGGACTTGTCATAAATCATTATTTGATGCTTTATGGGTAGATAGGATTATGCTTAAGAGGGAAATAGGTATGTCCCCATTCCAACTTTTGTATGGTCTAAATGCATAAATATCCATTACCTTCGAATTACCAACATTGAAGTTGGCAAAGGTAGTAAAACATTCAACTTTTGAAAGTTCTATTGAAAAAATAATCATGTGTCTGACTAAGTTAGAAGAGAAACGAACTATAGTAGTGGACCACATTGCTGAACATCAAAATCAGGTGAAGAAACTTTTCGACCAGAAAGCAAAGATTCATGAGTTTTAGATTAGATAAGAGGAGAGAACCAAAGGGAATACACAAAAAATTTGACTCCTTCTAGAGAGTTCCATTCACCATCCATCAATTTAGTGGTGATAATAGTTTCTTATTAATATATAAAGATGGGATGATGTTCTCATTACCTTGCAGTGGGTAGCATCTAAAGAACTTTAATCCTTGAAGTATCAAATAAGTCTAGTTATACATTTGTATAGTCTTTGTTTATTTTGTGTTGTTCATTTGGTATTTTTGGCATCTTTCTCTTTTTGGGTGGCTTGACTCCACGGCCCAATGGCATGGATGAAGGCACTTAGAGTCTGGATTCTACTCCCTTTGATTGTTTTTGAGTACAACCAATGGAAGTTCCCCAATTAGAGCCTGTTGTTGTCCCCAAAATCAACCACTTGTTTTTGTAGTCAACATGTTAACCATTTTTGTCCTGTAGGCCAAAAAATGGTTTCCTTCCTTCACAAAAATATTTTGAGCAATCAATTTATCCAATTACCCAAGTCCTTTTGGCAAAAGGAAATCTCTCATTTTCAAAGGGTTTTTCAGTCGAGAAAATGAACAAGGAACAATTTAAAACACTTGAAGGCATTTCCTAAAATTAATAAGGATGGTTTGACATTGAGGTTCAATGATATATGGTTCAACAGTGGGTTTCAATGATTTGAAATGAATGCCACTGAACCATTGAATTGTTCAACCATTGAACTCTACTTCAAAATAGTTCAAAGGCTCAAAACGGTTCAAAAAAGTTTAAGTAGAAGGTTCCAGTAAAAGGTTCAAATAGTTGGTTCAATGATACATTAAATTGAATTCATAAGAAGATTGAGAAAATGTGACTCTTTGTAAAACATAAAATATTGAGCCACTGAACTGTTGAACCATTGAACCGTTGAACCATTAAACTAGTGAAATCTAAAAAGATGGTTCAAGGTTCAAATTGGTTCAAGTGATTGGTTATGTCCCCACTGATGTCAAATTCAAGATAATGGAATAACCATTGATTTTTAAATAACATAGACCTGAGGACAAACTCAGTGATCCACTAAGAAAGGAATTGAAGAAGCCAACATAAGGTGAGAAGATAGCCCCAAGATCTTGGAATAGTAGGAAGAGGCAAAATATAGTAAGGAAGTAGGGAATCAAACGAAAAATATAGAAGCATCAATGGAAGAGTTATTCTAGTGGGTGGAATAATCCACCAAGTGGATATCAGATAACACAAGCATTAAATGGCATGGCCTATTTTTCTTCATTTGAGTAAAGACGAGTGGACAGTCATGTAAGTATCATAAAGAGGATCAGCCTTGGCTTTTAGAGGATCAAGGAACCCATGGTTTGGAGAAGACATTTGATATGAGTTAAATACCAAAGTCAAGACTGGTAACCTGCTATAGAATGGCCCCTACATAGAACTTCCTCTTTCAAATGCATTCAATGCAGCATGGGCCATTTTTTGAAAACAAGTGCCAAAGTCTTTCTTTGGACAATATATATTGTAATCCCTCATTTTGAATGAACGAGATCGCTCAATTATTAGAAGCAAAACTTTTCCCAAATTGAAAGGTATTTTTAAGACTTTGAGCTCAGATTGTTAATCATATTTTATTAGGTGAATGAAAAAGCAAGTGACCTTTCAAACTTTGTGTTGAAATAACTTGTGTTATGTAGGAAATTATTCTCATGTCTTTTTCCTAAATATAGTCTTATCCATTAGATCAAATAAGTAGACCAAGTGAAAATAATCTGGAAAATGTCCTGAAGGTAATTGTAGAGACTTTGTGCTACCATATTTGTCTTTATCTTGTGTATTTTGTATTTCAACATAAGGGATATTGGAAAGGATTTAAACTACTTTCATCTTTTGTGATGATATACTCTATTGCAGTTTTTAGTGGAAACTTTGGGCTATACTTCATTCTATGGTGTCCTACATACTTAATTAGTAAGAGAAGGAATGAAACACTTTGTGCTTTAATGGGTTTCTTGTGGATCCATTTATCAGTCGGGAAGTTTTCATATTATTTTATGAACATCATTTATGAAAAAAGAGAAATGGATTTAGTTATTACACAAGAGTTTTCCTCTATTTTGTGAACATCATTTCTAAAAAAATATAAGTGGGTGGTGTGATTCTATCCCCGCAGTTAGTATTTAGTATAGGTTTATTTTATAATAGTTTATTGGGAGCCTCCCCTTACTGAGAGGAGAGATTTATCTCATTATGCTGTGACTGATATAACAATTTTGTCTTTAATTAGTTGACAACAAAATATTCACCTAACACAACATAATAGAAACCATAAAAATATTTCCCCTAGAAAATAGGTGACAACTTAACAAATGAATAAAAATAGTGGAATGTAAGAAATCGAAGGGGGTGGCTGAACTATCTCTATATGCACTAGGCACGTATTTGTTGCATACCTACATAGTTCCATGTATGTAATACCCAATAAAAAACTTTAGGTCAAATTTAGTTCTCCTAGGGAATGGGAAGAATGTGATAACTAATGAAAATAAATAGAATGGATGTGATATAAGAATAGGAATGGTCTTTCAAAATGGCAAGTGCATGAGAGAAGAAGGCAAAAAAGGATGGGGGAAACTAAGTGACAAGTGGTTTGATTACAACTTAGTAAGGGTTCCTAGAATCCTTAAGGGAAAGAAATGGTCAAAGTTTTTGGTTTTTTTTAATAATTTTACAAATGTTTTTGAATTTTTTTGAAGTATCTCAACTTGATCAAGAATGATGAGACACTAAATGGTTCAAGCTCACAAAATGGTGAGAGCATTCAAACTTAGGTTTCTCACAAAGTGGTGAGAGATTTCAAACTTAGGTTGACTGAACTGACTTAAACAAGTATCGAACGTTGCGTACATTGTCCTAGAATAGGACCTCAAGTCACTATATTTTTTACCTATAGTAGAGGAATTTGACTAGTATAGAAGTCAATTCAAACAAGACAAGAATAGATGTTAAAAAGGCATAATATAGCATAGGAAGTTGCAAGTTGGTATGTCAAGGCTCAATAAATAAATGTTGCCCCTAATTTTCCCATAGGTGGTTATAATTAAGACACAATGACAAAGATCAATGGTACTATTTTTTCCAAAGGTGGTTACAATTAGTAACAAGATCAGTGATAAGAAAAGAATAACAAATGAAGGATGTAACTACCAAAACTTGTGTCATACGACACCAAAATATGATATCTATAGAAAGTACTTGAAATAACTAATGAAACTAATTGGATTCCTTGATGCTAAAAATATGTAACAAATGGTAAAAACCAAGATCAAATAGGCTAGGCTTTAGAACATATTTGGTCCATAGAACACAATGGTAAAGTAGATGGAATGGGATAAAAGGAATAATAAAACTGATATTTGTACAAAGAAGAATAGTGATAAAATGGCACCATTGAAATGGTCCTTACAGATAATACACCTTAGTGTTCAAGCATAGTACTACTTGAAGTAAATAATATTCATCATCTTAGGAATTTCATCTTTGTCTAGTGTGCCAAGCATGTATGCTCTTGATCCATAATTTGTAGTAATGATGAAAGGCCCCATCCAATTTGGTTTCAATTTACCTTTATGCTTCTTCTTAGCCATGGTATTCTTTTGGTTTTCTTTAAGAACAAGATTACCTTGTTGGCATGTTCTATACTTGACATGTCAATTATAGTTGCCTTTGAGTTGGTTCTAATATGCTTGAAGATTGTTTATCATAGCTGTGAATTTTTAATCAAGTAGGTCTATCTCTTATAGGTGAGCTACTCGATAGTCATGATCATCTAAGACATGCTTGAAAGATATGCATAGTGAAGGTAACTCAACCTTAATAGGAAGGATGGATTTTGTAGCATAAACAAGTGAATATGGAGTGCCTTATATGGGGGTATGGTGATTGGTATGATATTCCCAAATGGAAAGGAATATCTACAGATGCCAATCATGACCAACATCATTGACAATATTTTTGAGAATATTGACAATGGTTTTATTCAATGCTTCAGCCTGGCCATTACCTTAAGGGTAATATGTTGTAGAAAAATGTTATGTGATGTTATATTCAGTATATATTTTGTCTACATCCTTGTTCTTAAATGATCCTCCATTATCATATATAATGTCAAAGGGGATACCAAAGCAAAAAATGAGATGGTTGAAGATAAATTTGGAAATTTTCTTTCTAGTCACATAAGTGAGGGGTAAAGCTTCAACCCACTTAGTGAAATACTCAGTGGTGGTAAGGACATGTTTATGGCTATTAGATGAAGTGGGGTTGATCTTTCCAATGATGTCAAGTCCCCATGTAGTAAATGACCATTGTGTCAACATCATTTTTAGATTTTGTGCTAGGGCATGAATTAGATTAGCATGTTGTTTGCATTTGTCACACTTTTCTACATATATAGTTACATTTGCATCTATCATGGGCCAATAATAACTAGTACACAAGAGCTTTTTAGATAGGACTAAGTCGCTTAAATGAGCTCCACGTACTCCTTCATGAACTTATCTTAACACTAGTGTAGACTCTATCAAAGTAAAAAAATGAAGAAAATTTCCAACAAAACTATGGTGGTAAAGGGTTGATCCAAGTAGAGTATAATGAGTGGCGTAATGGATAAAGGATTTGGTTTATTTCTTAGGATAGGTTAGGTGGTAGAACTTGGTCATAAAGGTAGTTGTAAAGGTTTGAGTACTAGATATAATTAAGCCCAACAATAACACAAATCATTTCCACAATTAAAGGTGCATGAGCTAGTGTGACCAGATTCTTGATGAGGAACTGATACTCTCTATCTTTATCTATTTGTCAAATCAGAGAGATGATAGTAGCAATGGAATTTGTATTTCTATTACTAGCCCTTGGTATATGCTCAAATTGGATATCTATAATTTACTGCTTTATGGTATAAACCATATCTTTATATGTAACCAACTTGTCATCTTTGGTCTTAAAATGGTATGTGACCTGATTGATGATTAATTAAGAATCACCATGAACTTGGAGATGAGATATGTTCCATTGTACTACCTATCAAAGTCCTATGATAGGTGCTTCATACTTAGCCATGTTGTTTGTACAAGGAAAACTAATTCTAAATTATTTATATATTAGATTCCCTTATGGTGTAATAAATAAGAGGCATGTCCCCAATCTATGTGCAGTAAATGAACCATCAAAATATAGCTTCCAGTGCTACTGTTCAAGAGGTGTGCCAATGATAGTCATTATGGATTCATCAAGAAAATGAAATGTGAGTGGCTTTGTGTATGAGACATAATGAAGCCAAGTAAATTTCTTAAGGTTACTAGAAACACACATTTCTTTTGATTGATTCTAACTTTTTACTTCCACAATCTTTCAAATATCCTACATAACACTACTAGATGGTTAGCCCTAGTCTTGGATTTTCCAAATATGTCATTGACATAATCTTCAAAAATATAATGCATTATATCATTGAATACGATAGTCATGACCCTTTTATATGTAGCTCTAACATTCTTAAGACAAATGCCATGACCTAATAACAAAATGTTCCCCATAGAGTGGTGAATGTTCTTTTATGTTGGTCTTTTAGTGTTATTTTGATCTAGTTGTATCTTGAAAAGCTATCCATGAGTGAAAGCATTTCATAACTCATTTTGGATTCAATGATCATGTCAATATTATGCAATAGAAAGTCATATTTAGGATAAGCCTTATTTATGTCTAAAAAATCATTACAGATTATGATTCCTTTAGGCTTTTTACTAATAGGTACAATATTAGATATCCATTCTGAGTAGTCAATGGACCGGATACATCCTACTTCTAAGATTTTTCCCAACTCTTACTTTACCAAGATATAAATTTGAGGATGAATCTTATGTATCTTTTGTTTCATTGGTTTGGCATCAGTATTGACCATCTAAACCTAGCATGTCAGAATAAGTCCATGCAATGATATCTACAAATTCTCTAAACAGAACTATAAATACTTCACATTCCTCCTCAATGAGGGACATACCCAATTTTATCCATTTTAGGTCTGATGAAGTCCTGATGTTTATCTCTATTATATCTTCAACTAGAATGGTCAAACCATCTTCTAGAATTTTAGATAGAGACTTGAACTATTGGGCTATATCAGGATTCTCTATTAGGACTTAATATTCAATGTCTCTTAAGCATGATGAATCCAATTCCCCCAATGGGAGAGTTAGCCATGTGATAAAATAGTTAAAAATTCCTAAAGAATTTGATCAAACACTTGTTGTTGCTCAAAACTGATCTTGGATCCATAGGCAAGTTCATCATTGTTGGTCTCTTAGTCTAAATTTAAAGAAGAATGAACACCTCCATCTAATGGAACCTAAAATAGGTTTTCACCACTAGGCTAGCCTTTATCTTTAATTGTTCCCTAGTTAGAAAAAACCTCAAAGAGGTTTTCACTTTCGGACCTCAATGTTTTATTTATTTATTTTTGGCTAAGGGTGTTCACCTGCTCTCCAAAATAGGCTTCAGGATCCAATGTAATTAAGAATCCTGATTTATGATCTCCTAATGGAACATTCTCTCTAAGGCCTAAAAAGACACAAAATGCCTCATCATTATAAAACTCATCAGTTGATAAATTGGATTCTTATTGGTCCCAATCTATTAGTTGGGGATAGTTAACATTAATGGGTTTTGATGAATGACTGAGGTAAGGGTACAAATGACATTATTATTGAATAGGTTAGTCTTGGGTAAGTCATCAAAGCTAAGGCTATGATCAGATTCTGGTTCACTATCGACATCATTATCACTAGCCACTAGTGATGGAACTCAAATAAGATATGTGGGGTCACCCCTAGGCAATTTAAATCCAAGTCCATAAGGTCTTTTGTACTTAGTCATGGAAATTGGCTCAATGGTTCTTTGTTGATGTAGTTCGAGGCCTCTTCATAATATTGATGCCCCATGATCCTATTAGGAATAGGATCTTTTTTACTTTTATAATAACTAGCTTGGTTGTAATTCTACAACCATGATTCGTCCCCTTCAAGATGGTCTAGTTCTAGGCTAGATGCTGGTACAAACGTGGCAAGTCCCTTACCTTTGTTATTTTATTGCCAATGCATGTGTGGGGTAATTTTAGATCACCCAAAGGTCTTTGGATTTTGAGGAAGATTAGAAATATGGAAGGTATCATGGGTCACATATTCCCCTAGTCCATTATTCGAAATGGTGAAATGTTTAGAAGATTCAGGAGGTAACATGTGGGAAAGGGAATCCAAGGTATTAGGATCATTGTAATTGTCTTTTGAAGAATCAACAAGTGTGTCCTTTCCTCTATCCCACTTGAAACTTAGATTCATGCTGTATTGGTAATTATAGCTTTGAAACTCAGCCTTGAGGTGCTTGTAGTGTTCATATGGGTGTAAATCTCCTAGAATATTCACTTCCATCCCTGAGTGAGAGAACTTGATACATTGGTGCATGATGATGAGACTACATGAATCTCATGTAACCAAGGCCTACCTAGAAGCATATTATATGACAACTAAAGATTAAACACATGTAAAAGTGAATCATGGGTCAAAGTTACAATGATAACTAGTAAGCTAATGGTGCCTTATGATTCTCTTTCATGATTATCATAGGCTTTGATAGTTGTCATTTCTCACTAGAGATCTACCATTATGTACACAAGAAGCTTGATAAGCTTTAGAGACACTATGTTGAGGCCTAATCCATTGTCTAGAAGGACATGTTTCATTTTATGCCACTTTATATAAACTTCTATGTAAAATATGTTATTATGGATTAGGCTAAGGAAAGGCATATCACTTTGGTTGAATGTGACTTGTTGGGATAGAGTTAGGTGTCCAGCCAAATATTAAAATTTAGTTAGGGATATGTCACTAGAAACAATGGATTGAGTTAAAAACTCATTTAAAATATTCTTGTGGATTATTGATGTTCACATCAAATCTAGAATATAAATGTGTGGTAGTGTCTTCTGTAATTGTTCCATAATATCAAACTTCTTGTCTTGGTCAATAGTGAATGGTTTATTCTGAGGTTGAACAGTTGGTTAGATAACAAGGAAAGTGATAGATGGTTATGGGCTTGGGATAGCAATCTTTGACCTCTAAGTTATGATTACATAATCAGGATTAGATGTTGAACCATGATTTATAAAAAATACTATGAATGGCATGGGACCAAATAGGATAAGTCTTGGTTGTTGGTGCACTTTTATGTGATCATGTGGCAAGGGAAAGTTATTGATATATGGTCCAAAAGTGGAAGTCTTAATTTTATGGTTCACTTGTGTGTAGTCCTAGGTCAAAAAAGGATTATTTATGTAATTTCATTGAATGGTATTACTTAGAAATTGTATAGATTGATTAGTGCTTGGTCTAGGATTAATAGAGATGGTATTAACACTACCCCCTACAATACAACCTACAACCCTATTATAGTCATTTGTAACTGCATAGTAGGTTTGTTATTTGTTACCATTCTACCCTTGGTTTTGTCTATTGTTCTAATGTTGTGGGTTCTACTATTAATTTTTATAGTTTGGCTGATTCAGCCTTTGATTTTGATACTATTGATTTTTTTGTTGCACGAGACAGCATTGTTGTTGTTGATTGTTATGTTGATGTTATGTGTTATGTTGGGTAAATAGGTTTTGATAAATCCCAAGAGTTTGATTGGATGTGGAAACACCATTATCCAATGTTATCTCCCCATTCTCCAACATATTTTAAATCAAATGATTGATTTATACATGTCTTCATAGATTATACCTGTTGACCCGATGATATTCAAAAAATTCATTTTTATGGTACCAATCAGGATAAGGAATGCCTTATGGATAATTTTTTAATATAGTCCAACTAGTCAGATTAATAGTAGAAAGTTTGTGAAATAAAAACTCAATAGGCTTTCCTAGGTCACTAAAGACATGATGATCAATCATAGTTTTCCTTGGAGGAGGGTTTTTCAATGGTAAATATTGTTGTATTTGTTGTGCAGGTCTCAATTGTTGTAATTGTGGCATTGGTTGGAGACGTTTATGGGTTAGAGTAAGCCAAAAAGGTGGTGCATATGATGTTTGCACTATTTAGACATGACGTGACTTGGCTACTCCATTACCCACAACATTCCGATTGTGGTTGAATTGCTTTGGTTTATCTTGGTTATTGGCCTATACTGGTTGTGATGCTCGCACTTGGATTAGATGTTGGTTTTGGTAACTTCCCTTATTGGTACCTTGATTCTAATTAGTTGATGTAATCTTGATGATCCCTTTATTATTAAGGTCTTACTCAATCAACAAGCCTTTATTGATGATCTCCTTGAAAGAATGTGCACATTGTAGTTCCATATGATAAGTTATCTCACTATTGAAATTTTTAGTAAACACAATGGCTAATTGTTTATCTGATAAACTATGGGTGAATTGGCTTGTAAGGGCTCTCCATCACTGTAGATAACTTGAAAAACTCTCACCAACCTTTTGTTTTACTTGTGTTAAGTCAACCAATGAAATATCATGTTTAAGATTATAGGAAAAATGTTGCATAAACTTATTAGAAAGATCATCAAAATATGTTACTTAATTCTTGGGAAAATTTAAAAACCACTCCAAGGATTGTCTAAAAAAGCTCCTTAGAAATAATAAAAAAAGGTATATATCACCATATTCCACTGGTTGACATGCAACAAAGAATTTGGTTAAATAGGCCTTAGAGTCACCTTTCCCTTTGTATTTGTTGAATTTCAGTACTTTGTATCCTAGAGGAAATGGTATCTATAAGTACTCCATGTCAAAAGGATAAGAACACACATCATCCAACTTAAAAATTTTAGTCTATTTCCCATCCTAAATGGCAACAAATACATCCTTCATCTATTATAATTCTTTGGATAAGAAACTGGAAGAAACATTGGTTTGAGGGAGAACATTGGTTTGGGTATATGGTTAAGAGGTCACAAGTGGGATACTTTAACCAAGGTATAATAGAGATATTTATTGAGGTGTATTAGTTTAGTTTATAAATGGACTAGGAATATGCATATGTGGATTAGGATGTACTTGAAACTGCATATTTGGTTATGCAATATTTTGGTTTGGGTTGGCTATGAAGGTTTTACTTGGAGGATTTTATGGTTGGGATGGAGGGATATAACTATAATGTACCTATTTTGGTTGAAAAGAGACATGTTTTCAACTAATCAAACATGGCTATTGAGTGAGAACTTGTGAACCAAGACCTTGTCTCTGAACTTAAAAGACATTTTAAACTAATTATTGTCTATTAGGTAATTGAGAAATATGAGAGCCTCCTTCTTACATGAATCCTTATTGGGAAGCGAAAGCGTGTTGAATATTTGTCATCTATCATTGACCAATATTTACACATTGTTATGTAGTGATCATTTGGTTTTGGATTGGTACAATGGTTTATGATTGAGGAGGTATATTCACCACTACCTAATGAGGTGGAACATTAATTTCCCCTTTTTGAGGTGGAAATATATTCAACCTTTATTGTATTGGTACATTATATTGTGCCTGCTATTTTTAAATACTACCTGTCCCTTGTTGAGGAGGAGTAGGATTTGTCACATTCTATTTTTGAGGTATGACATTGGTTGTTGGTTGATTACCTATTCCTATTGGTTGCATGGTTCATAAAGTAGCCAGTTGAGGTTGGGATGTAGAAAATCCTACTCCCTAGTTTGGAGAACCACTTTTAGTGTGAACTAAAGGCACATTTTGTTGACTAGTTGTTTGTACATTAGTACCACTTTGATTCATATTGGACATTACTTGCATATTATCCACTATTTTTTGCTCATTATTTTGTGTAAAAGTAGAAGACACTTTCTCAATAATGGGCATATGTAGCAAGTTATCTACCAAAGTGTTTTGCATGAATGGGTCTAAACTCTAATTATCCTGACCAATTAAATTTATCAAAACTCATATTGAAGGAAATACGTCAATAAGAGGTTTGCTCACCATGGTCATCTAATTGAAATTGCGAGCTAGATTCAAGAAGGTTTGATAGGTTGTTTGCATTTTGTTAAATAAGTCTTCCATGAGGTTTTTACTTCTGTTAGGCATATTAGAGTCCTGATATGTTTTTCGGACTAGAGCCAAAAGATTTCTAGAATAAATGTGTTTATCATATATTATGTTCTGGGGCATTCTCATTAGGCTTGGTAAATTCTCATGAGGGAAGTCTACTACAAACTAGGCCCTACCTCTAAGCATCTAACCAAAATCTTGTCTTTGTTCTCCAATAAATGATGCTCAAATAAAAATGGATCATATGTGGAAGGCATATTAGTATAGGATGACTATTAAATAACTAGTTCATTAGTTGTGGGTAATGTAGCCAAGTATTATTTAGTTTGTTCTTAGCCTTATTCTAAATAAGGTGTCATATGAACAAAATAGTTATCCAATGGATTTTGGCTTTATGCCCCTAATTGTGTATTATAAGAGGGATAAAGATCCATATCATAATAAATAATATCTACATAGGGGTCTTTCACTATTTATTCCTATGAAACCACATTACTAATCCCTATATTGTACATGAGTCCACTATGATTATAGGAATACATGTTAGGATCCATTGTTAATTCTTTGTGATAGAAAGGGAAAAGATTTCTACAAAATCTAAAAGAATAATGTCTAAAAACCTGATGTTCAAACTTGGTCTAGATTCATCAAAAGGATCAAAAAGTTTATGTAAAGATTTTTTATAACACAAGCTAACGTCACACATCTTACACAAAAGGATTATGTAAATTAACAAAAAATCAAAATACCAAACTGTAAGGTTGAAATGTTTCAAATCAATGTAATCTAGGAATTTAAAAGTTTTTACGTATTTTGGCCAAAATGCAACATCAAAATCTAGGCTCAAACAAGGCATGCACTAGGACTCTTGGCCAAACAACATCAAAAACTATACTTTAAAATAGATGAAAGTTTTAATCTAACAGATCTAAAACACTTCTAACAAACACTAGGCATTTGATTCTTGGACATGGACTCGATCAAATAGGTATAAGGTATGAAACAAAAGGCACTTTAGAGATAGCTTGTTTTTTCACAAATAAAGGTATAAAACATGGTTTTTTTGACAAATAAGCTAGAAAAAGTGAAAAATGTAACTATGATATACAAAAGTTCAAAAGGTACACTTAGTTTGGTTTTAAAAAGTAGGAACAAATTTTAACTCTACATAAGAGTGCCTACGAAACAATATCTAAAATGTTTTTGGTAGAATAACAGTGCTAAACTACCCAAAATATGTGACAAAAAAACTTGTTTCAAAACCTATCTAAGGAAAAGATAATTTATCACAAATTTGACATCATAACACTACCTTTCTCGAATCAAAATGTTATGGTGAATAGACTCAAAGTGTAATTGTTTATCATAAAATGACTTAACTCTATCAAGTGGTGATAATGATCATGAGTCTTAAAAAGCCTTCAACCCAAATTAGAAATTGAACCTAAGTTCCCTCAAGTTTAGTGGAAATGGTTAACCCACTTAAAAAAACAACCCTATCAACTTATAAAGGTGTAATTTTGAATTTATATTATAAATTAATGACCTAAACAACTATGGCAAAGGTCTAGACTCAATTGGGTAGTATAACTAACCAAAGTGGATGATATGACTCAAAGTTTTGATAAATTTTGAACAAAGCAAACTGTTGATTTCTCACAAATTTGACAACATAACACTACCTTATTCAAACAAAATTGGGGACCATGTGTTTGGTTTGTGTTGTTTGTTTACACCAATTTTTTACTCCAAACAAGATTTTAATCTAGGATAAAACCAACTAATTAATTGCCCTTAGATCCTAAACTGACAAGGTTGCTTGGTATTGTTGGAATCCATCAATATACATCATTTGAGAGGATTTTAAGTGTTCATCCAAAATTAAATTTGCATTACATAGTAATGTTTTTACATTTCCCCCACCCCCCCACCCTTCTCTCAAATCACAGTACTATGACATGGACCTTGAGGTGCACCTTACACCAATAATACTTTCTCAACAAGTGGGGATTTGTCTAAGATCTACAAGTTTCTAATGTTCTAGGGGAATTAATTACAAAATGAATTTCACATAAAATAATGAAAAAGAAAAGCACAAATATTGGGTCCATATCACTTGGCTTGTTTAAAAAGGTCTAGTCCATTTTTTAACCACTACAACTTGTTGTTTGGTCAATGTAGTGTGATGTCCAAAGTGCTACTACATCTTGTGTGTAACTCCATTATGGATCCAAATGAAGTCAATGCTAGGAGATGAAACCATGGGTAAAAGTTTTCCCAAATAACTCATAGGAAGTAATGACATCCCCCTCACAAGCCAAGTTTGCATGAAAATAATAGACTAATAGAAAGAATTTAAGGTCATTTTCAAGGTCACCCAAACTTTGATGAGTATTTGGGGAGTGCTTTAGATGACATTATTTCTAAGTCTTGGACTTGGAACTTTGTAATAAGAATGACGCTTCTTATTTCTAGGGTTCTTTAAAGGGGATAAATGGAAGAGAATGCATGCAACACCCCTCTCTTTGATAAATAAAATTAGATCAAATAACTATTTAAGACAAAAATGGAAATTGTGTTTAGTTTTAAGCCCAAATGAAAGATTTGGTGGTGTTCATTTGACTCTTTGGTATTAATTTGTAACTTTGAAATCTAACTACAAGATTTAAGAAATAGCACCCTAAATTATTTCCCTTTAAGCCCCAAAATGAAAAGTTTAATTCATTTTAAAACACCCTAAAATAAGTTTAGAAGGATCTATTTAAGCATTCTTTGAATATTTTTTAAGTAAAACATACAAAATAAATTTTTAGAAAGATGTTTAGCTTAGAATCATTTTTAAAGATGAAATAACCAACTTAAAAAAATGATCTCTCGGGTTTGTGTAAAAAAAACATAGTGATCATCATCAGTTATACTAATCGGTGATGGAGACTTTTATGTAGACTGATGATGGTTTTACTAATTAGTGATGGTTATGTAGAGTGATGTCATATTTACTAATGCTAACTAATGATGGTATTATAGATTGATGATGGTTTACTCAATTGGTGATGGTTACTGTGTAAACCCATGATTAAAAAAATGGCAAAATAAACTTAAAAAATCAAATTGTGAAAGTTTTAATGATACAAATGAAAATTTTAAAGTTTTAAAATGATATTATTCATGTGTGGGATGTGTTTGGTCACACTATGAATTCCATTATGTGAGCTATGAATTTCACTCAAGAGAGGATAGTTAGTATTGTGTTAGTTTCAAAATGAAAACAAAATGAAAGAATACACTAACTAGCATAACATCTGTAGGCCCAGACACTAAGAAGAGCTTAGTTTAAAAACATGAATAAAACACACAACTAAAATGAAAAATAAAAATTTGTTTACCTTCCTTTGATGCTAAAAAATTCTTGTTGTACTGGCTTGCTCGACTTGTGCTCATGAAGTCTTCATCAAAGGAGGCTTGGCTATCTCCTCTTCTCCTTGGCACCTTGTGACTTTGGCTTGGATTGTATTAAAATAAATTTGACATGGTAAAACTATTTAAAATATCTTTTTAAATCATTTTTACATTATAACTTTTCATTATCAATACTTAAAATTTAATAGGCAAGGCCTCCTCTTTATAGATTTTTGAGATTGCTTAGAATCAACCTGAACCATCCATTTTGAGATGAAGATGTGGTTGAGTATTAATTAATTATTTTTGAAATTAAATATATAATTATCCTCATCATGAAATTTTATAAATGGGCATTGAAGAGGTATGGAGGGTCATTATGAGGCATGGGAAACCCATAATCTTGATATTTATGGCCTAGGGATGTCTTCCCAAGAAATGAGGTCACCTGATGATGCAGATATTTAATATTCATTTCCAAAAATAATTATTTAAAAAGTTTCCATGTAATTTATAATTACTCTCTAATTTGGTCTAATTATCTTTTAATCATGATTAAGCACTTTGTACTTAAATTACTCAAATTGACCATAATGCCTTGTTATTGGTCTAAATTTTGACTAGATTGGAATTAGAAGTCAATTTCAGATCAATTGGAACCATATTACCATTTAGGATGTTTCCAAAACAAAATAATAAATACATTCAGACCATACAATAAATTTGATATAAAAGAGCAATCTAGAGCGCCTAGGTGCAAAATTGGCATTTTGACTCGATATGATCTGATCAAAGTTAGCTGGCCCATAAATTGCATTATCTAATTTAATGATACCCTAGCTCAAATTGTAACTTTAATATATTAATTTCAAATCATTTATAATTTTTAGTTTTTTTAGGCCAAATTGTTCACTTCAATGGAAATTGGTCAAAAGGCTAAGTGGAGATTATCGGTGGCCAAATTTAGGTGCCTACATTAACATCCTGGGATAACTTTCTTGTAGAGGAATGTGATATATGATAATTTAGGAAAGGATATATAAATTCCCCCTATGTGAATGATATAATATATTAATATTATATAATTTTAACAAGACTCAATGTCTTCACTAAAATTATAGTAATCATTTTTAGTTCATGTTTCATCAAAATTAGTACTAATTTCACTTTTATCTGTAAGGGAAGAAGAACTATCATTTTATTGCTAACTAAGAGGAGGATTACAAGAAGATTTTAAAGTTTTACTATGTAATATATCATTATTTATAGGTGAAATATAATGTTTATCTTCACTAGGTATGAGTGGAATGCATGTGTTATCATTATTTTCAATAATGGGGTCAAGGGTATAAGAAGTAGCAATCATGTTTTCATTTGACACATTAAGACATTTAATAAGAGGGTTAGAGAGTTTTTAATTCTATATTTTTTTCATAGAATCACTATATTTATCTTTAAATGTAAAGAGAGAGGAGAGGAAGGAGAAAATGCATCTACTCTATCTTCCTTATCACTTTCATTATCATGCTTATAGTAATCACCATATCCATTATAAAAATAATAATCATCATCATAATAATTATAAATTAAATCATGTTCATTATCATATACTAATTTATAATTTTATAAATCAATGCATTCATTTGTGTAATTATGTGAAAATATTAAAAATAGATCAATTGGGTGAGGGGGGGGGGGGGGGGGGGGGGGTGGAGGGGGGCGGGAAATTTCCTAGAAGTCATTTTAAATTTATGACAAAAGAGGATGTAAACAAGAAACAATAAGAAAAAATAGGGAGAATATAATAAAACATATATATATTTTAAACCATGTTAAATATTGAGCCTAAGATATAGAAAAATCAGAAATTGACATAAAACCCTAGGGGCTATGTTTGTATGTATGAGGACCTAGTATGTCAATCTAGGGTTTGAACGGTTTTTAGGAAAAGTCTAAAATATATTAAATTAATGAATCCCTAATATAGGAGTGATATGTATCATTATGATGTGAAAAAAATAGGAAAAAATATAATAATGTAAACCCTAATTTATTACACAAAAAATAGAGAAGGCAAACCCTATGGTGGAACTAGGGTTGTTAAACAATATTTTAAGTCTATTAGTTTCACCCAATGATTTAAATTTTATGTGTTTACTATTATAAATACTAGGTTGTTAAAGGTTTAAGTACAGAGGGTAAATATAGATAAATATTAGAAATAGATAATCTAATTGATTTACCTAAAATAACATGTGTAATGAGAAACTCTACTTATCTAGAATAAAATAAGCATCATCATATGATGAGAACTCTATAATAATGTAGGAGATCACTTCAGGTTCCTTCCATTATATAACTAGATATTTTATTATCTTAGGATAGTATCATGTGTAGAGGTAAAATAATAAATTTCACTATTGGCAACACATTGGGCTAGTGTCCTTTTATGGATAAGGTTCCTGAGACTTTTTGGGATCTTGTGAGCGGTATTCAATGTTATATAGGTGTCCTCCTAAACTTCCAATCATCCTTATATGTCATTGTTTGTTTTTTATCATTAAAACACTAATGAATACTTGAACACATGTAACAAAAATGAAATCAAATGCAAATGGAAATGAAAAAGGTGGCTAGTGGGATGTCACGATCATGTGATACATAATGCTTACTATTCTAGCTCCTACATCGATTAACCGCAATGATAGGAGTCTCATATAAATTGTAGTTATCCATTTTGGAATATGCATAATAAAAACATAGGGTATGACATAATTAATTTCTCTTAGGCCCTTATTTTATCATATGTGTAGATATATGTGTGAAGCTGAGTAATATGAATAGTGTTGAACTATACTATTGAGTGATTTTATGTTATCACATGCCAAATTAGTAAGTGTTAGATGTATAAATACTTGTGATAATATTTATATATAGTTAAATTAAATTTCAATGTGATACACTTGTTCATAATCCAACAAGGTTAAAATATAGATAAGATCATAAAAAGAGACTTATAGAAGGGTAATGACCCATAACAAGTTAAAAATTTGACTATTGGACAATAGTGCTGAGGTGGACACTAGTATAGTACACTATTTTCCATGACCACATGAGTGTCTTGTGTAAAATAAATGGGTAGTGACTATGATAAACATATTAGGGTGACCCTGTGACTAAGATAAATAGACATAAGACCACTTAAGGTGAAACATGTAGGGAATATAAGTCATAATAATGAATAAAATATCAAATGAACAATGTAAATAAAAATCATATTCATCATTTATAACTTATTGTGAAATATAAACAAAATACATAATACTTGTATTTGCTTGACCAAATTAGGGTGTTTATACTTAGATGTTATACGCTGATCAATAAGACCCTATTGATTCTAAAAGTGGATCCTCTAAAATATATATTGTAAAATAATATTTAACTTGTTGAATGGATGAGTAATTTTACATAGTGAGTTAGATATTGAATATACACATCATAAGGCTATAAATTGTCAGGTATTATCCTATCACAAAGCACTTTCCTAATGAGTCTATTTTGAATCTAAAAAATCCAAACAATGGAATCTTTATTCTTATGTGTCTTTCACATCTACTGGTTATGAAGTGGGGATATTATTCATTAATCCAGAAGGTGATCTTTTTCCTAAGGCTTTTCACATTGGATTACCATTCACTAACAACATATCCAAGTATGAGTCTTTTCTTTCTAAACTTTATCCTTCAATTCATCATAATATTTAACATTTGTAAGTATATGTTGATTCACAACTAATTATCAATCAAGCCACTCATCAGTATGAAACTAAGAATGAAAACATTGTGCCTTACAAAGGCATGTTATATGCACTCAAGCTAAAATTCATCTAGTTTAAATTAGTTCATAGATCTAAATATAATTCTACTGGTGCTATGGATACTATTGCTTCCATGATTATAATTTTTCCATCTATTAAGGAGTATCAATTTAATATCAAAAATATTATTATTACAATATATACCTGTTAAGATTCAAAGATTATATGTATCATTGATAATATTAATTACCCTTGGTACACATACATTTACACATATATCCATGCTCAAATTATTCCCATTGATCTTTCATGTAACCATATCTAATAATTTATCCAACCCATTTCCTATTACACCATACTTGGTACCACACTCGATTGTAGAGGCTATAATTGGACTCATCCTCATTATTTGAATTTAGGAGAATCCAACATAGCACCAAAGTAATTTCATGAAATTTTTTTTAGGGCACACACTAATGATACAGTCCTAACTAAAAATATACTTCATACTAGTTATTATTGGCCTAATATGGAAGCATATGGATGTGCTTACTTTAAGAAATGTCTATCATGTCAAAAATATTGTTATTTTATTCATTTTATATCATACTCACTTCAGCCAATCACAAATACTTGTCCATTTTCAAAATGTGAGATTGGTCTCATATGAAAGATTAATCCTACATATTTATATGTCCATAATAATATACTTACTACTATCAAATATTTCCCTAAATGGGTAGAGGTATTACCTCTTAATTACATAACTAGTAAATAGATTTCCAAATTCATCCTAAATGATACCATTTATCATTATGGCATTTCTTACACTATTATATGTGATATTGGTGGATAATTAACAATTAAATATTTTGCAACCCTTAATTCTCAATTCCACATTAAACACTAATTTTACACTCCTTATTTCCCTCAAGGTAATGTCCAACTCAAAGTATCCAATAAAATCCTTATCAAAATTCTCAAAAATATTATTAATGAAATTAGTTCATATTAGAATTTGAAAATATTCCTAGCCTTGTGGGCATACTATACCAATGTATACACTCCTAATAGTGCAACACATTATTCCCTAATATATGGTTCTAAAATAATCCTTCATGTTGATATTTATCTACCCTCATTATGCATTTCATTACAATATATTAGTGATGAAGATGACTATTGAGTTACTTTATTAGTAGAGCTAGAGATTCTAGATAGGAAATGACTATCTTCGCTTAATCATCTCAAATCCCATCAAAATCAACTATGTTGGGGCTATAACAAGTGCATTATCTCTCAAGTGTTTGATCTTGGTGATCATGTATTAATATAAAATGAAATAAATACTAATGATAAATGGGAAAATAAATATAATTTTTAACCTAATTCATTAGACCAATTTATTATCACAACTAACTATGGGTCTAGTGCTTATAGGTTGTTTACTCCAAAAGGTGATGAATTAAATGATCCAATGAACATTATACATCTTAAGAATTTTTATGCTTATGTTATTTCCATGCTATTATTTTTGTAAGTGTTCCTTCTTGGGGGCGTCTCTAATTTATTGTATCTTCCCTATATTTTTCTCACTTGCTTGGATGAATCTTTTCATTGTTCATCACCTCTCTTTCCTATTCGAAAACTAATCAAATTATGATTATGCAAGTAAAATAGGTGATTCAGATAAACATTTATCAAGAGAAAATACAAATTTTAGAATGGTTTTTTGTTAGAATTTATTTGTGAATAAAATATCAAACTATGAAACATCATGACTTTTTGGCTTGTATGATTTTATCATTACTTTGAGTTTCTTACCATTCTTTCTTACATTCCCTTATTCACCCCCTTCACATACTAATGTTATATTAATATAAAATGTGTTATATCCTATTCCACTTGGATTCTGAATGGTATTCCAAAAATTTATTGTGTATAGATAACCATTTCATGTTTCTTATTCACAATTGAGTTATCGCACTCATGATCCACCTTTCCTTTGACAGGTGCTTCTAGATCTATATTTTCTCATTTATTTTATATTCTATAGTAAAAATACTCTTTTTTATATACTACTCGAAAAAACCCCAAATAATTCAAATATTGAAAAAATACCTAAAAATCCAAATATTCCATTATGTCAAAAATCCTAAAAAGTTTCATGACTCAATATCTCACAATGTTTTCCCATCTATGCCTATCTCTATAATGACATAATTGACTAAATGTCATTCTATTATTATACTTGGATTTTAGTTTCTAGTAATTATGTGGCACATAGTAAAGTACCTCATTATTTATTGTTATCTCCTCATCCATATGACATATTAAAATGGGACCAAATCTCTATGCTCTTTCCATTTTATGAGAATTCAATTAAAAATCTCATGTTTTACAATTTAAATCTTACACACTCACCATTTTATAGTAATTTTAATGATCTTGACTTTTTATAAGTTTAACCATTCTATTTGAAATCATTCATGTCTTTTCATCTTTTAACTTCCAACTCTCTATGCTCTTGCCATTTTATGAGAATTCAATTAAATCTCTCATGTTTTACAATTTAAATATTACACACTCACCATTTTATAGTAATTTTAATGGTCTTGACTTTTTCTAAGTTTAACCATTCTATCTAAAATCATTCATGTCTTTTCATCTTCATACTTCTAACTCTCTATGCTCTTGCCATTTTATGAGAATTCAATTAGAACTCTCATGAATTTAAATATTACACACTCACCATTTTATAGTCATTTTAATGATCTTGACTTTTTCTAAGTTTAAACATTCTATCTGAAATCATTCATGCCTTTTCATCTTCATACTTATATTTTTCTGTGGCCACTTTTTATCGAACTACAATGGCTTGAGGTATAATTGGACCATGTCGCTAGTACTCTATTTTTCGAGGTCATCATAGCCATACCTTATCCCATTCTCTTTAAATTTTATGATCATATGTATTTCCATTTTGGAAAGGCTATTCCTTATATGCTATCCTATTTTTTGTGATTATCTTCCTATTTTTCCTCTATAATCAGTCTTCTTGACTTGTCATCATTTTTATTCTTTCCCAAATCCTTTGGAGAACTACATTATGCCCAAAGTCCATTGGAATATGTAGGAAACATCAACTTACATAGAGCACTTGCAGTCAGCTCAACCAAATCTTCCTTATTCTTCTATTAAGCTTTCCTATGTTCATTTTATCATACCCTTTGTATCAAAAATAATGCTTCATTTATACACACACTCATTTACTCACTAATTGTTTATTTAATTTCAATTTTGTGTTTATTTTATTTTATTTTTTTCTACTTATTGATATGTTTTTTTGTTACTCGGTTTCATTAATTTAGTACATTATGCTTTTCACATAAGTCTTGAATATTCATATCATCATTTTAAGTTGTGAAAATTTAAATCTAAATTAAAATTGATTTAAGTGGATCATGTTTTGCAGTTAAAACTTGATTTTAAATATCTTGTTTTAAGTTGTATATATTTACATTTTGAATTCAAATTTACACCCATTGACAGACCAAATTTATCATGATTCCTTTCAAGATTATCATGCATATTGTCATCTGAAATATTAAAATTTATTACAAAGTAGTCTAGAAACAATGTTTAACTTTAAAATATCTCTATCTAATTAATTCATAAAGACTAAAAAGCATCATGATCATTCTATCAATTCCACCTTGTTTGGGATAAATTATCATTCTAAGGTTGTATCTTTCACTATGTTTAGGGAAAATCAAGTGTACAACTTCATATTCAGGATAAATCATGCCTAAGACCATATATTTAACCTTATTTGGGGAAATTCAAGATGCGATTCTTATTAATGGGCATCCCCTTCCCAATAATACCCTACTTGAGGGAATCAATTCATCATCACCAAAAATTAAAGTGTGCAAGCATTAGCTCAAGTGGCATAATCATGTACATGGGTTAATATTATTTTATATTGGAGTTATTTCCTCTCCTTTTTGAGATACCATCCACATCATTCATCCCCACATGACTTTTTTATGGGGCATCATCCCTAAGTAATTTAATTCAAATCATATCCTTATCTTCCCAATCAATCTCTTACACATGTTATTTGGGAATTACTAAATTATAACATCCATTACTTCATTGTCTAAATTTTCATCTACCTTTTTGGGATTCTTATTATTTGATAAGAAGTTACTTCATCTACATATTACAACACCATCTCAAATAGGGTCAATTGTAGACACTCCATTTTTATCACCTCCATGTCAAAATTACAAAATCTAGAAACTTCCTATAATTGCACAAAAATTGGTCCAAAATCATATTTTTGTCTTAATTTCCTCTATTAATATAATGTATAGGTTGGAATGCACCTTAAGGCATCTATAGGTTGGTTAATTCACTATATTAGATCCATTCAATTATCATTTTGGTCATTTTATATGATCAAATCACTTACTTGGATCAATTCACTAATTCCCCCTCATGGATCAATTAATACAATTAATTCCTCTTCTCTAATTCATTCTTATAATTAAGTTATCAACATTGTATTAATTAAATTTATCTTTTACTAAATTAATCAAGCAATATTTTAATTATATATCTATGTAAATGGAATTATAGTTTCCTTTCAATTTTTATTTCATCCTTTTCCTTCCAAAATACATCTTCATTCAAGAAAAAATCTTGAGATCCTATGGAATATTATTTTGTGAGGAAACTAATTTACTAAATATATTAATATAAAAGTTCATTCTCCACCCTTAATTTTGGATATAATATGAACGGACATTAATGAATATTGTGAGATATTTTAGGAGTTTTCTCCAGCCTTCATCCCAAAAACAAGATGAGGAGTCCACATTCATTATCCATTTGATTTTTTGGTAATGATTCTCCACCCTTCATCTTGGAAAAAATATTAAGGGCCCAAAATTACTCTTATAAAGATATTATGAGGAGAATCCTCCACCCTTTATGTTTTAAAAAAGATTAAAGGCTAATATTAGTCTATGTTTGATATTTTCAAGAGCCACCCTCCACCATTCATCTTAAGAAAAATGAAGGGATCATGTTACCAATTCATTTATTGATCCATGTGCCTTGTTGAGGATGAATTTGTATCCATCCATATTAGAAGTAAGATGAAGGGTCCTTATCGATCAAAAAATATTATAAATAGATTCCTTCTATTTAGTGTTCAACATTCTCAAGATTTATAATGAATCCATGCCATTTTATCATGATAACTTTTTCATGAAAGGTCATGTTTATCAAATCAAATTCATAAATGTCTTAAAAAAGAGATGTCCCATTTTAGGACATTAACATTGATAAAGACTAGTTGAAGATACAATCCAAGCCACAATTCACTTACATTTTACAATTTGAATAATACACAAAAAAATCATGTTTTACATGTTTGTCTTCATATTTAATTTTATCTCATCCTTCCTTTAGCTGATCAGATCTTAGGCTCAAGTCTATATTTGATTTTCTTTAGTTTTTAGTGACTTAGCTAGCTTTTGTGAAAATAGAACTTGTGAAAAATATTGTGGAAACATGGACTCCTTTTAATTTATAATGAATTAACCTTTCCTACTATAGTGAGGTGTGCCCTTACTACAAACTAAATTTGTCTAATGATTAGGCAAGTTTCTTAATAATAATCTTGGTGCTTGATACCAAGTTCCTCATCCAAATTATTGTATAACTTATGAGGAAATTATTGTTCTAACATATTATATGGGATGTAGTATGGAGAATACAATGGGAGTGTTATGGTCCCTTAAATTCTAATAATGGTGTATTCTATATATTACCAATAATCTCCCATTTTGGAGATGCTCCTTCTCATGTTTTTCAATAGTTTTGGCATTTGGGTTCAATAAATGGCTTGATAAACCTAAGGATAAACATATTCACAAATTATGGTTATTAAATTATTTGATTTATTAATATAAAATAATGAATAATTGACATAAATCTTATTCTTTAGATATTCATTCAATGGTTCCCAAGGTTCCCCATGAGTTTTGTGAACCATCTCAATGAATGTATTCAATAGATAATAGATAATATAAAGATTAGCATTAGACATAATTTGTTCTAGTTTAAACATTTATCCCTTTCATCTAACACTAATCACTTCTCCCAATGTTATAATTTTGTCTGAGGTTAGAAGAATATCCAATAATGGCACCCATTCTAATTGTACATAGGTGATGCTAGGAAAACTAGATAACCCATTAGAGAGTGTTATTACTACCATAATACCTTATATAAACTTAATTATGTCATTATAGGAAATACCCCCTTGGTATTCAATATTTATACTTTTAATAACCATTATTTCAATTTTACTTTGATAGTATTTTTCCATGCACACATTGGCTAAAACCTAGTTATAAGTGGCTTTGGGTATGACAATCCCAATATACCTATCAAACATTTGTCTTAAAACATAATAAACTACACTTTTAGGAGTTTTGAGATGAAATGCATATATAGTTCAACTTGCATTACACAAAGTAAGTCTCTACATGGTATTACCTCTGATTTTATAGGTATGTTATGTAAGTTGACGTTCTTTATTAGCATCAAGTCATCAATATATTATCATTCATCCTAAGATAAATGATCTCGAGAAGAATATGGTGCTATGGTTTCCACCACATACAAGATAGATAAATAATATAGGAACTTTGAATTGAGGGAACTCTTGTCAAATGTAATGTCCATATATTCACTACTACCATAAATCAAGTATGAAGAGGAGGCCTAGTTGCATGTTGATTTTGAATAAGCCATTTTGGTACTATTAAAATATGTAGGATATTTTGTAAACTGTTTTAAAGCATTTACAAATTCACTAAGAAAACTAGGGATTTTAATTTTTTGAGAGCTCATAATCATAATATTCAAATTGTAAGTTAATGTCAGAGTGACTTGAATGTAGGATATTTTGTTACTATTACAATATGCAAGATATTTTGTAAACTAATTTAAAGCATTTATAGATTCACTAAGAAAATTAGGGATTTTAATTTTTTGAGAGCTCATAATCATAATATTCAAATTGTAAGTTAATGTCAGAGTGACTTGATGTTGCTCAATTTTTTCAAATATCCCCAAAGTCTATGTTTTGAATGCATATTTCATGTGACATGAATGTGAATAACATATTTTTATTTTTGTTTCATTTTTATTTAAATTTTCTAGTTATCTTTAGTGGATTATTCTCTTCCAACTAGAACATTTTGAATAACTTTGAGTTCCAAATCATCACTGTAAGATAGGTGTCAATTTATCTCTTAGCTATCAAATCCATTATTTTCATTCTAGATATGCATCTCCTTGATTGTGACACTTGTCCTCATCTAATTTACCTAGGGTCCTTATCCTTATAATCTTACTTTGTATGCTCTATGGGCTACATGTTAATGAGATCGAGCCATACAAAGTAATTTTGATGATCTATGGTTATTCGACATCAATAGTGTATTTCCTCCCATAGTTTTTAAGTGGCTAGGATGTTGACACATGGTATAATCTGAAAAACTTTAGGCTATGGGATTGTTTGGCCATTAACTTTGTACATATCTTTGAGTGATATAACTAAATTAAACTTTGTCGCTTATCATGATCTTGAAGTTTTATAAAATTAGAATACATTTAGACATGTCTTGACATTATGAATTCTAATTGAATGGGATTGCAGTGCATAATCTTAATTCTCCAAAGGCTTGAAAGACATAGGATGTTTTATGAAACCAACATTATCCCAAGTGAATTAGGTCTTTCAATGTGGAAAACTTGTCATGACTCGACTACCTTGAAGGTATAGAAATTTCATTTGACTGTGGTGAGCTCTGATCAACATGATTATGCTACTTGTCTTAATCTTAAAAATCTAGGGCTTTAGAACATTGAATATTTATGAAATCCATAGTAGTATGAGTGAACATGATCTTTCCATCTATTTTGATCTTAAATTTCTATAAACTTAGATTATAATACATGTTTAGACCTCCTAGATTTGAAGCATGGATTATTTTTAAGTATAAAAAATATCTATGTGTACATAAGATAAAAATTACATGGTTTTCAGTACAAAAGTTAAGGAAATTCTAAGGAAATGTTTCAATAACACCTTTTATAAAACCATTAAGTTGTCACTAGTAGCATAGAGGGTTAATAAGCACTAAGGCAAGGGAGATATTTTAAATTTTAGGTCCTCAATGTGATGTTGACATAATACTTTTTGAAAGGTTACAAGGCTACTAGTATACCTCTTACTGGACTATGATTAGCCACTATATGTGGGATTTAATTTTTTCAAATAAGAATCAAACATCAACCAAAAATTATATACCACATTCAATCATAGGAAAAATTGAAATAAAATGAATGACACACATTTTAGCTTATTTTAATTATGTGATCAAGTCTCATTCCTCTAAAGTTACAAAAAAATACGCATAAAAGATAAGTTTGATACATTTATTACAAGGCTATCACTAATTATGCTAGAAATAAAAGACTTGATGTAGTTATGATGAATTAATTAATTAGTTGTTTGATATGACCAAATAATTATATAAGGTTAAAACATCAAGGTGAATTATCCATTTATTTAAATATATAACCATGCCATAAACTATTTATACAATATCAATTACATTATGGAAAAGTCTCTTCTTATAAAGGCAATAATTGATGGTAACAAAAATAATTCACGAGATAAAAAATATTTATATGCCAATAAAAAAAATTAGCTGATTACACTTGAGACTACTTTCTTTCCAAAATAATACAACCACGATAAATTTATAATGAGTCTTTCACTAACATTGGATCTATTCAAGTTGATATAATATATATGAAAATACAAGAAGGTATAAAGATTACATTTTTATAAAAGAATATTACATCGTATTATATCACCAAACATGCCAAATAAGTAGGGCCCAAAATAGGAAATTATAAGTCATGAGCTTCACCCATGTCACCTACTATTGATGCTGAGTATGGAACTTTGTATACTACTATCATTTACGCCCTTTTTGGGCACACCATTATAAAATTCACCCCCACCGCACCCCCCCCCCCACACCAAATAAAACAACTACATCATGTAGGGGAAAAAATAGAATATGATCCTATAGTTTCTTGATTCTTTTTATCACTCCCTTGTCTATGAGTTTGGGATAGAGAAAGTGGTTTCCATCATCCTTTTTGATGGTGATATTTCACTTGGAACCTAGCCTAGGTTTATCAATAAACTTGTGAGGAAATCCATCCTTAGTCCTGATATAATTTTTTCCTCTGATTAGGAGCTATGTGTACCAAGTGAGATTTTATTAAGCTTCTTCTAGGTGTCTTCAATACTCATTACTTAGGCCTGTCTATGGGTGGGTGTAACTTTTCCTAGACAATAGTGATAAGCATATAAAGGCATTGAAACATTATGTGTATTAAATGTACATGGGCCTCAAGAGGGTTAAATTATGGCTCTTGTAGGTGGATATATATCATGTATTCATTGAGGGTTATCTCTACTTTATGGTCCTCCATTGCTAGATTAGGTAGAGTATCATGTACTTAATCGAAGAACCTAACTTGAATGTTTCTGCACATCATCTTGTACATACATGGAAGAATATTAAAATAAGGATAAGTTGGTCAAATATCAAGATATTCATATGAATTTTTATTTTTAAATTTAATTAATATATTTAATTTGTACAAAGTTTTAGTTACAAAGCTAGTCAAAATACTCGTCCTCAAAATGTTGGGATTGACAACTACCATCCCACACCAACTCGTCTAGATTTAAAATAGATTAATTAAATCTATCCTAGAAGGGTTCCAAAAGTAACTAATGTATTTAGGTATTTGAATTATATGTGTTTAATAATTATTTCTATGAATCAATTTATTAATAAAATGACCACTTAGAATATCTCTAATGAAGGTAAAAAGTATAGTCTTCATTTAGGTAAATGAATTATCAATCTATTTCAAAAACAATGCCATTTAATCTTCAATTAAACTAAAATAATAAATAAAGTATTTTATACACAGAAAAAACCACCTCAAGCTAGGCAAATTAATAAAGGTAAAGTCATCATGATATTAAATCATAACCCATGGATGAGGAAAATCTTAAACATTAATTTATTGTGAACCTTAAAGTTTCCATAATAATCATCATGTAATGTTATAAAAGACTTTAATAAACCTCTTATTTCCATATAATATTTTTCTAAGTTTCATCTTTAGAAAGTAGAGGGAGTAGATTTCAAACCCATACCCTTCCTGCTCCCTTCCCTGTCTTTCATTTATAATCCGTTTTGACTTGATTTAGTCTAAAAATGAATTGTAAGATTTAATTTTCTTTCCACTTTGTCTTTTTAGTAAGTGTTCATTATAATTAATTTTTACTATTTTTGTGTAGGGGCAACATACCACCTACATGCCCTGCATTAAGGGAAAGGATAAGGATTTAATTATTATTATGTATTTAAGGTTATCTTTTACAAAGTTGTATTCCTAACCATGTGTAATACTACAAATAGGGAAGGTCACATTTATTTTTGTAAAACAATAATATTTCTATTTTTTTATACTTATTTACAAATGTTACGTGATGTGTTTACTTCATTTTCACTCCTAATAGTTACTCCACTAAAAAAAATAGTGGGCTTTGATATATTGATAGAGGTCATATTAAACATCATCGGTTACATATAGAATCACCCCAAGTGGTACTAACCTTAACTCCATTACCTAGGCCATGTATGGGCCATGATCACATTTTTATTTCATAATTTTTATTAGGATACCTTTCCCATGCATGTTATTATTACATTCCCCTTAAGGACTATTATTTTGACGAAATGTTATTAATTTTTTTTAAATATCATTCAAGCAAACAAAAAATCAATTGCAACAAAAAATTATTGCTATGGTGTAATGTTTGAAAAAGGCTATTTATATTTTATGATTTTCCTAGTTGCAACTTAATAATGAATAATATGTATGACTTGTGGAGAATGAACTAATTTAATGCGGGTTATATTTTTTACATTTACTTAGAAAATAATTTACCAATAACGTGAACATGGTAAAAATTTAGGACATGTATTTAGTGCAAGTGGAGATACTACTAGTCACATGTGGCTAGTATGGCTACCGTGTGAAAATGAAAGTGAGGTGTTGGTAAATATACAGGTGTAATTGAGGTAAGGTGTTTCTAGTAATGCGATGTTCAAGAACAATATTCACAACATAATGCCCAAATTATTTTCCAAGACATCCACCTTAATAAAGTAGGTAAATAATTCCATTGGCTTCAAAAACTTCTAACACTTGATCATCATCAAGATAGGCATACAAGGGTTTGGGTAGGGGATTTAAGATCTAATATAAATTTGGATTAATATGAATCTACCTTCATAGTTTTTACATCATTGATCCATATTTCAAGGAGATCAAGGGTCATTGATTATAGGTAGAGAAAATTATAGCTTAACATAAGTAGCTATGCCAACAACTACAAGGAAGAGGCTCATGAGGGATTTCAAGCATTTGTAGCAAGATCCTCATGTTACCATTAGTGGTGCTCCTTGAGATAATAAAATTATGCTATGTAATTTTTATTTTTATTTTTTATTTTTGGATATGTAAAAAAAATCCATTTTAAAGTTTTCCATTTTTATGGGTTACATTTTGCCTTTGGTTTTGGTGATTGTAAGGTTTAGGGTTATGACCTTATGGTTTCATAATAAGAACTTCCTATGTTTTGTGTATCATACGAGAACCATGTTTACAAAATATGTCACCTTTATTTCTAAAATAATATTTGATAACTTATATATGACTATATTTTCATGCTTTGATACTATTAATGATAAAAATCATGCTTCCAATAGATATCTATTAAGTGAAAATTTATAGGGAGTTGCATATAAAATCATATATCATGTATAGAATAAATTTTGTTAAAAAATGTGTCTTCTTGAAGATATTTATCTCATGTCATCTAGTAAATTATCATGTAAGAATAAGCCTACCCAATTGGTCTTGAACTAGTGTCACCATGGCAATCTTCCAGTTAAAATTTTGCTTTTTTGATGTGTTATTAGTTGAATCCTTTTCTTAAAAACATTTAGAATTAGATTTGACAAAAGAAGTCTATCAAGTTTCCATATTTTATAAACCTTTTTAGAAGATTTGGGTGGTTTTTTTAAAAATGAACTATGCATTTTTATAGTGTTTAGTTTTGAGTCAATTATCTAATTCTAAAGCTTTTCTATAAATACTACTCCTACCATAGATGCTATGATATGACTTTTTATTAGACCTTTACAACTAGTGTTTAACTTATTATAAGTGTGGCTGGATATTCTAAATTTAGATAAGGCTAGTTTGGATGAGCTTCTAACTCATTTTATATATTCCACGTATCATTCTATTAATTTGAAATTGTACTTAACCAATATTTTTATTATTCTCAAAAAAGACATCATGTGTTACATAAATAGGCAATTATTATTATATCAGAGTTAAGCCCTATTCACCAGGGAAAAATTTTAGGCTTACTTTGGGGAAACTCTCATAGTCTTCATAGTAAAACCAAACACTTCTTCAAAATCACATATGACTTAGGAATTATTTGAGAGAAAAATATAAAATAGAAACTTAATTTCAGTTCATATTTTAAATTCATTTGTTGAGGCTAATAGATTATTCAAGTGGGTATTTTGTGGAATCTAAATTAGGCTAGGGACCATAACATATACAATTTATGTAATTTGATGTCATTCAACAATTATTTTTATTTGGGTCATGTTTATTTTGTAGTTTTAAGCATGCATAATTATATTTTTGTGTAGGCACTAAATGCAAATTGATTCACCCAAACATTGAATCAAACCTTGTAAAATGTTATGGATTTGGTGCCATTTATATACTGCGTAAACTAGGCTGGAATTTTGATTGAAATTGAAGGCTAAAAGGTATGATAAACATCAAACTAAAATTCTAAAAAGAATAAATATTTGTAGGTGTATTGATTTTTTATTTCATTTATCTCTCTATTAGAATAGGTAATTGTTAGGTGTTGGCTAGATCATAGTAGATAGATATTATATTAGCTAGTATTTATTCTATTTCATGTAAGCTACTAGTTTAAATTTTGCCTCACTATAAATCACTTGGAATCTTTGGGATGGAGTAGGTGCCTTAGAATTTATAAAATATTTATGTTGTTTATGTGCCATTTACATCATTAATCTAAACTATATCTATAAGACATGTAATTTATTTATCTTTTATCTAATGTTTGAGAACATTTGTGATAAGTTTAGCTACTTATTTAGTGGACAAATTTATCAGTCCTATTTTATGCATTCTATTTTTTGTACATTTAATGTTTTTTTTTTGTAATTTTTTGTATGGGACCTTTCTTACATTTAATTTTTTTCCATTTTCATAACATATTATTCAAATGTTGTACTCCTTTAGTATGATCTCATGATCAAACTTAATAACAACTTTAAACTTGCACATCAACCTACACCTATTTTCTTTTTATTTTAATCAGTAGGTGTAGAATTATTTCCAGTGGAACTAATTTTACCATTATTATAGTCAGCACCCTAACCAAATAATTTGTGTTCATTTTTTGTATTGTTGTTCCATACATCTATATGGAATTGTTTTGTTTCAATCAATTCCTACTTATTGGAAGCTTCAACCTAACCACTAATCCAATATGAGATTTTCCTTATCATCTCTGAATCTTTATTGAAACTAGTTACTCCATCATATTTTCCTCTTTAATATTATGATTTTTTTCTTGTGGCTCCCAATCACTTTGAGTAGGTTTGGTTTTATTTTCCTTGGAAATTTGTTATTTGATATTACAAACAACATTTGAATCTAGTTTTTTAAGGTGATATTAAAGGATTTTAACCCAAGATATATCATTAATATAATTTAATCAAATCAAGAAGCACTAAATAGATGGATAACATTTGGCATATTAAAAATAGTGAGTGGTCAATAAATCCAATTCATGGTGTGTTATATCTTACCATATGACAATTTTACTTTGTTGTATTTTATGACATTTATTAATTTTGAGTTATATTTCAATGAGCATGTAACAATCAAAACATTGGTTTGATATTTTTTTAAGGAAAAATAATACTTCCATTAACATAATTTTGACATTATATAGTCTATATATGAGTTTGTAATCTATGAGATAAATTTTGATAATTCATTTTCTTATTCAATGAGATAACAAGCCCTAGTTTTTTGATATCCCAACATCATTACCATAGGAGTTAATTATGAATCAATGTCTCTATGTGAATATGGAAAGAATATTGATGTTTTTATGAAATCTAAGGAGCTCATGCTATAATATTAATCATGAATCAATGTCTCTATGTGAATGTGGAAAGAATATTTTGTGTCTCAGTCTTTTTTGTAACATTGATATCAATTTTATTAAATCAACATGATTAATTTTAATAAAATTTTATATAAGTGTGGAAAGTCATTATTTCATTATTACCAAAGCATTGTAATGTCAATATAAAGGATTACTTAAGATAATAAAAAATTTATTTTAATACTAGTGAAATAAATTTATTGATTTGTGCATTAGATCTATATAAATATTAACATGATGAGTTGAGACACAAAAAAAGAAACATATAATTTAATCATTTTTCACACATGATTGATTTAACTTAGTTATCATATTTTAATACCACATTAATATAAAGCATTCTAATTACATTTTTAGCACCCTTAAATCACATATTATGTTAAAATCGGTTCTTTTTAATTTAAATGTCTCTTTTTTTCCTTTAAACATAAGGACTAGTTTAGAACACTATTGAGCTCAACATACCCCCATTTCTAAAAAATAGGGACCCTCGTGTCAAATTATGCAAATTTTTACGCTAAATTGAAAGTTAACTTGATCAAAGTATCATTAGCATGTTTGCACATTACTTTTATCTAAAGATCATTGACACCTATTTTGGTTACACATATTCATGTATAATTTTGGTTGCCCTTGTCTATAATTACTAAATTTATATCTTTTTGTTTTCTATTTGTAGTTCCAATAAGGTATATTGCGAATGAACAATGCTTGGGTTTCATGATTTTAATGTTAACTTGATTATTTAATGTCCTTTGGTTTATTTAAAATCAAGTTAAATTGTTAAACCCTGAGTCTAAGTTTAATCTAAGTACTTGATTTGAATTTGGTAGGAACTTTTTACACGGGAACATTTTAAATAACGCTATGGCTTGGTTTATTTCTATCCTAAGGCTTAGTCATGTTTTTCAACATGACCAAACCTTAGTCTAACAACCATGGTTGGTCCCTTTTATGTCCCAAGACCCCTTCATCCTTTTATTATTCTTGCAGTCTAAGATAAATGCAAAGTCCTTTTGTATTTTCCTAACTTTTGTGACTTATGTTTTTGGTGTTTATTTTTTGGACTTATCTTTTCAAAACATTTTTCTATGGATTTTTTTTCAAACCACACCCTTCAGGATTTATGTGACTTACCCTTCAAAATTTTTGTCAATGACACTTTCCCTATGTAATTATGTTTTAACATTTTTGAAATGGCCCTTTTCCCTTCAATATTAACTTTTATAAAAAATTAAGTGCCCTTCAAAACTTTTGAAAGTTCCCTTTAGATCTTTTGAAAGTACCCTTCGTACCTTTTGAAAATGACCCTTCCTATTTTTTGTATCATGCATTTTTCCTAATGAAATAGATCCCATGGGATAATTAATTTAGACATTTTATTTGATGAAATTGGTCTTCAAAAAAATTTCCTTAGATAAAATCCCTATGATAATTCCATACGTAAAGAACCAGAATACTCTAAAATAGAGTTAATTAGTCAAAACGTAATTCGCCTAATAGAATTTCCCTGAGACATTGATTTCATCAAACTCTTTTGTGCCATGGTCATTGTAATATGTTTTTAAAGTTATCCTAAGACTTTGTATTTGTGCCTTATTTATCAATTCAAATGAGAACATTAATCTAAGATTTAGCTTAAGTTCTTATTATTCTCATGCCCTAACTTCAATATTTCCTAGTGTCTATAAGAACCGATCTCACTTGGATTAATATACATGTTTTTGGGATTATCATGGTTTCACCCCCTTCTAATGTTACTAAAACTTGTTGTTTGTGTTACAAGATCAATGGAATGTCATTTAGGAATAAGCATGTTTAATGTTTTCATACTTTAATGTTAAAATGGTATTTATTTGCCATTTGTTCAAGATTAATTTGATCTATTTTTTAAAGCCATGTCTAATGTTTTAACCTAGATCCCCTTTTGAATTGAATTCAAACTTTCTTTGGAATAATTATCCATGTTATAGACTTAACTTTAAAACTCTATGACATGTCTAATTTATTTTCATGGGGTCCATTTTATTATGCTCAAAGCTTAACTTAAACATTCTCAGCCTAATGTCTTAAGTTGTGTTCATTTAACATGAAATAAAACCATAGTATGAAATATTTATAATAAGTTCTATATGTTCCTCAAACCTTACTTAAACATTGAGCATATATGCATGATATATGATCCATGTTTGCTCACATTAAATTGATCTAATGGTGCAAGATGAGGGTGGACTTTTCAGAAAAGTTTGATCAAATGTGAGACTACCAAGTGGCATATGTAGGAAGAAGAACAAACCCAAAAATGACAAGTGGTAGGCACAGATAGTCTCAAAGATGTGTTTTTTATAGTTGTGCACCTATCAAAGGCATTCATGTAGATGTCAAATTATAGTCACATTGGTGTCAAATTTAAGATAGTAAATAGTCCTAGAGACATGCTTAAAATTGATAGTCATGTACCCATCAAAGAAACTCATGTGAACATCAAGTGATATTCATGTCAAAATTAAATTTGAGATCATAAATAGTCTTAGGGATAGCTTAAAATTTATGGTTGTGTTCTCATCAAAGACATTCATGTGGACATCAAATGATGGTCATGCAGATGTCTAATTTGGGATTGCAAATAGTCCCAAGGATATGCAAAAAAATTGATGGTCATGCACCTGTCAAAGACATTCACATGGACATTAAATGATGATCATGCAAACATCAAATGATGATCAGAAGGACATTAAATTTGAGATCACAAAAAGTCTCAAGGATGTGCTTAGAATTTATGACCACATGCCTTTCAAATATTTTCATGCAAAAATTAAATGATATGTATGTAGATATCAATTTCAAGATAACTTCTTGGATCCAAATTATCTAAAAATCTATGGATCATGTTGATTTATGAAAATAGATCAGAAAATGCAAGATACAATATAGTTTTTCAAGGGAAATAATCATATTTTATATAGGTATGAGTAAGATTCCACAAGGACACCATGGAGATGCCACTCCAGAGTCATATGGGTATAGTGTGCCAAATTGGAGACCTTATATACCTGGTAATGTAAATGAGAGCTTGAATTATCATCTATCTAAAGATAGTTCAATCTAGGGTCCACCAGTAAGTAGTCCAAATTCCATGATATCTCAAAGGAGTATTTCTTAAGGGAACATGGATGTTTATTTTGACCTCAAAAGTAAACAAGGGGATTACTGTAGGCCAAGAGCATTAAAAAACCATGAAGATCTTGTAGAAATTTAGGGGTCCCAAAGGTTAAGAGACTTAATAATATTCTTCCCATAGCTAAACATTATCTATTTTAAAAATGGAATATTCTATTTGTAAAGGCATGTGGTGTTTGTAAAACACACTGCCTATAGATCAGTCCATTAGGAAGGTCTAGTGTATTTATAAGAACATTTTTAGAAAGGATAGGTGTCCCTACACATGTATTTTTTTAATTAGCTCAGACTGATCAAAATGCTTCCATGTATATTATAAAAGAAGCATTATAAATTATAAAGAATGAGGGAGTTTTTGAGACAATATTTTTTGTAAACTTTTAAGCAATTAGTGCAAGTGAGGAATTCTACCAATATTATCCATATTCATTTGTGTCATTTGTTATTATGGTTTCCCTCTCATTCACTTTTTCCTA
>JARHVA010003629.1:145000-170000 GCA_037957365.1 Torreya grandis | reverse complement strand
AATGGATTCCCAAACCAAATCATGATTGAAAGGGAACCTAAAATTAAGCATATGATCATGGAGTACAATGCAATTAGTGAGAGGGTTAACATTGTTAGCTCAGATCTTGGTGTGTACACTCTTGATACCACAAAGCTATGTAACTCTAAAACTTCTCATGATTTTCTTGGATTATGGAAACTTTATTTTAATTGTGTTAGATGTAAATCAAGTTTTAGAGTAGTAGTGGTATTAATCAATCTAATTGGGAAAGAATAAAATGACTCATATAAACTTTGATTCCCATGCACCAATAATCTTGCTGAGTACGAAGAACTTATTCTTAGATTACAATACCATTGTGAAAGATTAAAATGACTCATATAAACTCTAGTTCCCCTACACCAATAATTTGGCTAAGTATGAAGCACTTATTCTTAGATTACAATTTGCAATCAAGCATGACACCAAGGAATTATTAGTTTTTGGTGATTTTGAACTAGTGGTCAATCATGTCAAGATTAAATATCAATGCAAGTTGTCTTGTCTCAAGAAGTATAAATTTAGAGTGTAGGAATTAAATGAATTTTTTGATACTATTAACATTGTGTCAATCCTTAGGGAAGAAAAAAATATAATGATGAACTTTATTCATTTAAAATTCACATTATACCCCATCAAATTTAAAAGTTATAAATCCTTACAATTGAGTTGGACCCATTTCCCTCAATACCAGATAATGTCAATCACTTGTAGGTATTAAATGATGACCAATAGATCAGAGACTTCTTAACTAGATTAGGGGTGTTTGAAGGTCATATTATTCATGAAGCTAGTTTCCTTAAGGGTGAGAACCTTGAAATCAAACATTATGACAAGGTCATTCATTTGAATGACAATAAAATCCCCAAAGGCATGATATCCTTAAAGAGGCTCTTTGATTATGATAAACTAGCAAAGGCTACCAAGATTCCTAAAGTAAATGGGAGGGATTATAATGTAACTAATCTTGTATTTCAAGATCAACCTCAGCTAGTTAATATTGGTACCGCCTGTATAAGAATTGAGTCTAAAAGATCCAAATAAATTTTGACCAAATATAAAGATATCATATCATGGTCCTATGATGACCTAAATATATTTGATCCAAAGGTCATAACTCATACCATACATTTAAAAAAATCTTCAAACCTTTAAAGCAAAAGTAGAGGCTTGTCAACCTGGTCTTAGAACCACTAATATATAGATAATTCAAGAATCTCTTATATTCCAATATTTTGTTTACCATTACGCATTCCACTTAGGTCTCCAATTTAGTCCCTATTTAGAATAAAAATGTTAAAATTAGACTATGCATTAATTTTAGAAACCTAAATAGAGCATCTGAGAAAGATAATTACCCCTACCTTATCTTGACCTAGTAATACAATTAGTTTCTAGTTTTTATATGATGTCCTTTCTTGATGGATTTTTAGGGTACAACTAGGTTCCATTGATTCAGGAAGGTAGGGTAAAGACTATTTTTACTACCAAGTGAGGGACATTTACCTATAAGAGAATACCTTTTATATTGATAAATGAAGGAGCCACTTTTCAAAGGACTATGGATTATGTTTTTCAAAATCTTTTAGGTGGATGATCTTATTGTCTTTTCTAAGAACATGGGTGATCATATTATGCACCTATAATAGGTATTTGAAAGATGTATAAGGTAAGGGATTTATCTTAACCCAAAGAAAAGTTTTGTTTGTGTTACTAAGGGAAAATGATTAAGACATGTTATCACTAAGGAGGGAATCTCTATAGACCATGATAAAGTAAATGCAATATATAATATAGAGGCCCCTAATAGTACAAAGGAATTAAATTCATTATTTGGTAAAATAAATTTTTTAAGAAAGTTTATTTTTGGTCTTGAAAAATAAGTGAAACCTTAAATGACATGTTAAAGAAAGAGGCCAAGATCACTTGGAATGAAGAGACAAAGAAGGAGTTTTGGGACATCAAGGAGGACATCAGATATGTCCTAGTACTTATAAGTCTAGAATTCACCAAAGATTTTTATCTTTACTCCTTTGCTTCATATTGTACAATGGCTATAGTTCTAATTCATAAGATAGATGGATGCGATTGTCAAATTTCTTTCGTGAGTTATAATTTTAAAAATGTTGAGGTAAACAGATATTTAATTTAAAAGAAGTCATGTGCTTTGGTCAAGGCATTAAAATCATTTGGAAATTATATACTTAGGAATAATGTGCATGTCATTCTACCAGGTCCTACCACCAAGATTATACTAAGTCAAAACAAACTAAGAGAAAGGAGAGGTAAGTGGTTGTTTATACTTTATGAATATGACATTTAAATGAGGACAACTAAAATAATAAGTTTTCAAGGTTTAATTCAGTTGATTTCCAATACTAACCCTATGCTAAATGTCATGCAGGTTGAACAACAAATTTTTTTAATCTAATGATTGGTATGATCTTATTGTCTACTTACTAATCAATGGTTATTATCCTAAAAGGTTTATTAGGGAGTAAATAAGAGATTTACAACTCAAGTCAACCCATTTCATAATTAAATATGGAATATTGTATAGAAAAACAATTGCATTTATTTATCTTAGATGTGTGTCCAAGGGAGAATGGCCAAGATCATGAACACTTTTCATGAGAAGCTAGGAAGTGGACATCAATTTGGAAGAAACACAACCCATGAAATCTTGATGGATGGCTACTATTGGCCCACCATCTTCAAGGATGCTCATAACTATGTGAGAGAGTGCCATTCTTGTCAAGTCTTTAGCACTAAAGATCCCAAGGTAGCCGTGATGTTAAAGCCAGTTATGGTGGATAAACCTTTTGCCTAGTGGGGGATAGACTTTATAAGGGTCATCAACCCCAACTCATCAGATGATCATAAGTGTGTTATAATTACCACTGACTACTACACAAGATGGATTGAATCAATGGTGACTAAGTAGTGTAGAACTAAAGAAGTGATCAAATTCATGGAAGAAAACATATGCACCATATTTAGAATGCTAGTCTCTCTAGTCTATGAAAATGTATCTACTTTTATATCTATTTAATTGATATAATGGGAATTTAATAATAGCATTATTCTAAATTTCTCCTCCAACCATTACGCTTTAGGCAATAAAGTATATAAGTCAATGAATAAGAACTTGATGAAGGAAATAAAGAAGCCTATAGTAAACAAACCCAAGACATGGCATAAGATTCTCAAGTATGTCACTTAGGTAGATGGAACTAGACTCAAGCAAGCTCTTAAATCATCACACTTCTTATTGGTATATTTCCAAGAACCCATCTTCCCCATCACCCTCAAGCTACCAACATATAGATTCATGCAAGAATACATGGAAGAGGATTAGGAATTTACAAATTCAAGGTTGGTAGATATTATTCAGATGTAAGATGTCATACAAGAGGATTTTGCCAATTCTAGAAGACACCAAACTATAGTCAAGAGGTGGTTTGATAAATGATAAAAATAAATATGCTCAGATAAAGAGACTTAGTTCTACTTTGAGACAAGGTGTTTGACGCTTAAGGTAAACATGGGAAGTTCACACCTTTGTGGATAGGTTCTTACCACACATTTGAGATACTTGGAGACAACACCTTCAAGATGAAAGATTTACAAGGAGTAGAGTTTACCCTACCCAACAATGGGTAATATCTCAAGCACTACTTATTTATTATCCCACATGGGGCCTTAATGGAATGATTGTAAGACTAATTAGAGATAATATAAGTAGGATAGATTAGTTTCCTTCTATCTTTTCCTTCATGTCTCTTATTTGTACATGTATTTGTATATATTTATTTTTTTTCTTTGTTTTCTATTTGTTTTCTTTCTATTTGGTGTGTTTGCTTTCTCTGATCTATTCCTTGTTTGTAATAAGTCTTCTTGTATAAGTCCTTAGCTTAACATTCATATGATTGATTAAAAAAACTCAAAGTTCATAAATGCATGTACAAATCTCAAATGTATGCTAACCATGGATTTGAAACATGAGCTTGATGTTACAGTTTAGAGAAAATAGTAAGGACTAATGGATAAGTTGGTTATTTTATAAGGTTTTTAACCTTATTTTGATCTAAAATTTGTTTTAATAAGGACTTCACATATGGGATGAAAACTTGAATTATTATAACACATTCATGCTTGCACTTCATAAACATTCTTACCTAGGATAAAGGTTTTAGCCATAGGTGATTTTTTGAAGATCAAAGGTTTGATAAAATCCCTAAAAATGGCTAACCTAGTTTCAAACCTTTTCTATAAATCCAAAATGATCTAAAAAATAAGAAAAATAAGAGCTTATTGCAAAACCAAAATCCTTCTAAGCAAAGTTAATTCTGGTAAACTCCACTAGGGATATGCATGCTTGGATGGAGGTAGAGCAAGGCCTTGAGTGGAGCCAAAGGCATCTCTTTCAAGGCTATGGATGCCTAGATAGTAGCAGAGTAATGTCCAAGCCTCCCCTAAGATAAAGCATGGTTCTTAATGGATATACAAACATATTGTAAGTTAATATTAATGATTGAAAGTCATGAAATATGAAATTTATTCTCTAAATCATAAAAAAAATAGTAAGTGGAATCAAATCACACACACAACATGACTTGGTTTTGATAGTTGATCTTAATTCTATAGGTACAAGACTTGTTTTAACCATGAACTAATCTTGATAATGGTATTAATAAAGTGGAATAGATAATATAGTTATTTTTTTAAACCAGAGTCTCTCAATTCTAACATATTTCTATATTCCCCTAGAAGTTACAATTTTTTCATGTCAACATACTCCCATTTTTGAAAATAAGGACTCTCATGTTAAACTATGAAAATTTGTACCTTAAAACTGAAATTTCACTTGATTAGAGTGTTAATAGAATGTTTTCACATTATTTTTATCTGAATATCTTCCACACCTAGTTTGGTTACACATATTTGTGCATAATTTTGGTTACCCTTGTCTATAATTGCTAACTTTGGATCTCTATGTTCTCTAGCTACAAGTCCAATAAGGTCTACTTGAAATGAACAATCTCTGGGTTTCATAATTTTAATGTTAACTTGATTCTTTAATATCCTTTGTTTCTACTGGAAATCAAGTTAAATTGATATACCCTTAGTCTATGTTTAATATAAGTACTTGATTTGTATCTAGTGAGAATTTCTTACACAAGAACATTTTTAATAACACTATGGGCTTGGTTTATTTTTATGCTAAGATTTAGTCATGTTTTTCAACATGACCAAACCTTAGTCTAAAAACAATGATTTGTCCCTTTTATGTCTTGAGTCCCCTTTGTCCTTTTATTACTCCCATAGTCTAAGATAAATGCAAGGTCCTTTTGTATGTTTCTAACTTTTAGGACTTATGTTTTCAACATTTCTTTTTCAGACTTATCTTTCTACAACATTTTCCCATGGAAACTTTTCAAAAGCACAACCTTAAATATTTGTGAAACTTATCCTTTAATGTTTTTGTCAAACACACTTGCCCTATGTAATTAGCTTTTGACATTTTCAAAATGGCCCTTTGCCCTTCGAGATTACCCTTTCAAACTTTTAAAAGTGCCCTTCAAATCCTTCAAAACTACCTTAAATAGATTTTGAAAATGTTCCTTTGGGATTTTTTTCTTGTGCATTGTGATCAATAAAATAGACCCTATAGGATCATTACTTTGAACATTTTTTTCAACAAAATTGGTCTTTGAAATAATTTCCCTAGAAAAAATACCCAAAAAAAATCCTTTCATAAAGAACATGTTGTTACTTATATTTTCACACTTGAGGAGATTTCTTATATCTCCTCATGCAAGTGGAATAATTGAAACACCTCTAGGCTTGTGGGTAGCCTAAGGATGAGGTGAATATCTAGTTAGGGCTAACTCCTTTGATGTACCATTTTAGATCACTACTGCACCTAAAGTCTGTGAGGGAAAAAGGAGAGAGAAAACTAAAATAAAACTATCTTAAGGGAGGTGATACACCAATTAAACTAATGAATTCCAACTAGTTACACGTTACACATGAGAAAAAAGGACTAACCAAACATACACTTTTCCAATATGTATCTTCTCACATCAATATTACATTATGAAGTTATGGATGAATGTTTAGGCTAGGATGAATAGATGAGAGGATTTTAATGGAAATAATGAATATATTAACTCAATAAAGCTTGACACTTCCTAGAACACTTCTCATGCCTATTTTAACCTATTAATGTTCATTCATAAATACTTGGGATTAAAATTTAAAAAAAAATCCAAAATAATTATCCTTGGGACCCTTGATAACCCCTATAAACCTCTTAGATCTCAATTCAAGGTTCTAATGGAGATATGAGCATTCAAATTTGACCTATCAAGATTATTTTCTCCCTTTCTTGTAGGTTTACATTATTTTTGAGCTCAAAAATGAATTAACAATGTTTCCTATGAAAATTTAAAGCTTAAACACACCTGGATTGACCCTAAAACATATCGCAATCCATTTGGATTCTTATATTATGTTATAATTGAAGATGACTTCTCATTTGGGCACTAGGTCGAACCATGCCTAATAGCCTATCTACACCATAAAGTGCAAAAATAATTTTTATGGTTTTCCTTGAATATAAAAATCTCAAAAACATCTATTATAACCCTATGAAAAATTTCCATCTATTTAAAAAATCTACCCAGGGATAGAAAATAAGTTGACTCCCCATTTGGATTTAGGCATAAAACCTGCCTAGTAGGTCTACCAGCATGATTAAGGGTTTATGATACCTTATTGACATTAAACTTATGTTACTTGGTTTATAATATTTTTATAAGAATTATATATCTTCATAAACCTCCTATAAATTTACACTCATCTCTTTGGATCACCTTTCATCCCTACTCTCTAAATCCTACTAGTTTTGTTCACAAGGGAGTGCCCTCTATCTAAGACAAAATAGAGGGCACTTCCCCTATTTTATTATGAATTAAAAAGATTTAATAGGGTTATAAAATTTATGAAGAACCTATGTGTAAATTTTAGGCTTATTTTTAGGTTAATAGACCCTTATACTCCTTCAAACTCAAGGATAGACTATGTGGGAAGGTAGACTATGTGTACGACAATCATAAATTAACTGTGTATTGTCCTAAAAAACCATTTTATATGCATGATTTTTTTTATGTGAGTTTATTAATGATCTAAATTCCATAACCAAATTTTTAAAATATATAACATCACGTTCATCCTCTACATACCTCTTTATACCCCTGTTAGGTTGAGACTCTATGCACAATTTTTGATTATATTTTGTTTGTTGGCATCATACCTGTAGATGACCTTATATGGTTAGACCTTAGAAACCTTTCATAAGTATCTATAAAAACCTCAAATATAAATTATTATTTATTTGACCTATTCCTTATATATTTATGTTATACCCATCTCAAAAACCTCACTCTTCTACCCTCTATCCTTTCATAGTCAAAGACAATCAACTGTGTTGGGCCCTATAGGTGCTAATGAGGCTTGAAACATAGTGTTATAACTTATTTAGGTGGTACTATAAGTCATAAAAACTCCATTAATTTTTTTTTAATCATTAAACCATATTCTAACCCTAGTGATTCCATGCTCAAGTTTCCATCTTAGACTATGTTCTCTTACAACCAACTGTAGGTATGCATTTACATTATGGGATACCTATAGGTGTCCATGGAACTTGAAACACTACATATTAGCACAATCCTAATTAACTTCATGTCTATTTTTACATAATTCAATCAATTTTACCATTCCAAACATGAATGTATGTTTCATTTGTTTATTAGGATGTCAAAAATTCATTCAAAACTCATAACCTATAGATGTTAATGCAAGTTTTCAATGACTTTGTAGGCAAATTTGAGGCTTTCAACTTCTATCTTCCACTAATTTTATGACCTACATCTATTAAAAATTTCATCTCCTATATAGAGGCTAAAAAGTGTGGTCATTTATAAGCATTGAAAGTCTTTGAAACCATGTTATATGCTATCCACAAAACCAATAGGTGCTCTATTTTCTCATTTTGGGGATTGAAGCCTTGAATATAGTCATTAGGTCTTAGGGAGGTTCTCACTTCTCCTTTTATCAATATTAAATTATATTAGGTTTGATATGATATTTCAACCCATTATAACTCAAAATAAGGATTCACCACATGCCCTAACACTCCATTGAATACCTCAGTCCTCTGTCAACACCACTTGTAGGTGGTTATTGTCATGTACAAGTAGACAGTATGAATATCCCTCTAACAATATACGATGTATGATCATTTAATCACCCAAAATCCCTTATATTCTCTTTAAATGTATTTTTATCACTATCATGACATTTAATCATGTTTTAAAACTTTTACTCCAATGTGATATTCTCTTCTAAGCACCTGTAGGTGCATAATAATGGTAGACTATGTAAGTGACTGAGTATGAAAACCACAGTCTCTTCTTGAAAATAAAAGTTTTCTAATTAATTTCCCTAGTATTAAAGTGTTTTAAACTTAATTATACTTTTAATACACCTCCATGAACATGCTAAATAGGTTCTACACATGTGCTTCAACATGGCTTTGAGTGAAATAGGGCAAGGACTTTACTGAGTATGACAATGGACTACAAGTTTGATTAGAGCATGATGTATTGAGATAAAACATGAATGTAGGTGATAAATATTTAATTGATACATGGTAATGAACCTAAAACAACCCCCTTAAGTCACCATCAAAGCATAAAAGTCATGAGAATGGTGTAAACCCCCCTATTACATAAAAAAGTGATTCCTCCTAAAACTTAAGATGATTAGCATATAGAAAAACCTTAGAATAATAATAAAAAATTAAATTATTTTATGTATTCAAATTCCTTTGGAATCAATCCCAATAGCTAGATTGTATTAAACTACCCAAAATGGAGCAAACCTTGTAGGGTGAACAGATTGGCAAGCAAAAAAACACAATCAATTTCTTAGGAATGGTTCATAGATCATAATTCATAATTACTATACAAAAAAACAAATAATGGAATCTAAATAATTATATAATACACCCCCAAGAGTATTTGACTTGAAACCTCTTCTAATGATTATACCAAGCATGAACATGTTGATCACTTATGCATGTTTAGAAGGGTAAGAAAGGAGCAGAACAATTTTGAGACTTTTTTATAGCTTGAAAATAATTTCAATCACTGATATGAGTGTGATTAAATATTAATATATGTTTTTTGACCTTCTCGCATGTGTCACACTCTCTTATGGGACGTACAAGTGCCAAACTCTTCTCTTTTCTCAAGAAAGTTACCTTTTCTTATGAATAACCTACTAATTTTTAGTTATGATAATTTATTAAGAACTATTAGGACACATTGGAATTTAAATAACCATTTTTAACCTTAAAATTTCCCAAGGAGTTCTAACAACCTATTAAATTCTCAATTTATGACCCCCAAAATGACTCAAAATGATAAATTGACTAATATGACTAAGACTAAGGTTAATCTGATATAGAATAACATAAAAAGACATATGATACACCATATGAAATAATAATAAACACATTTTAAATCTATAAATACCAATTCTTTTCCTATAGGGGTTCCAATTTGACCTCCCAGATCAAATTTGGTCAACAAAATCTAAATACGCTACATCAGAGTCAACAAGTCAAACCATAATTCACCTGCGACAATTTCCTCAAGACATTATTCTCATCAAAATCTGTTGTGCCATGGTTATTTTAATATTTTTTTAAACTTAGACTAAGACTTTTTATTGAATATTTATTTATCAATGTGAATGAGAACATTAATTTGGGGCTTTAGCTTAAGTTCTTATTATTCGCGTGCCCTAACTTCAATATTTATTGGTGTCTATAGGAACCTATCTCTCTTAGACTAATTGAATTTTTTTTGGGATGATCATGGATTTACCCCCTTCTAATGTTGTTAAAACCTATTTCTTGTGTTTCAATATCAATGGAATGTCATTTTGGAATAAGCATTTTTAATGTTTCCATGCTTTAATGTTAAAATGATCTTTATTTGTCATTTGTTAAAGACTAACTCGATCCATTTTTTAAATCCATGTCTAATTTTGTAACCTATGTCTCCTTTTGAATTGAATTCAAATTTCCATGGGAATAATTATCCATGATATAGGCATAGCTTAGAAACTCTATGCTATGTCTCTTTTATTTTGATGGGGTCCCTTTTATTATTCTCAAATTTTAGCTTAAACATTCTCAGCCTAAGGTCTTGAGTCTCATTTATTTAAAATGAAATAAAACCATAATATGAAAACTATATAATAAGCTTTACATGTTCCTAAACATTGTTCATCTTTACAAGATATATGATCCATGTTTCCTCTCATGAAAATGATATGATGTTGCAAGATGAGGGTTGACTTTCAACAAAGCTCAATCAAATGAGAGACCACCAAGCGGCACACACACAAATAAGAATAAACCTAAAAATGACAAGTGGTACACTGAATAAATATTCATAAGGACATGTTTTTTATGATCATGTGCCCATTATAGGCATTCACATAGACGGTAAATGATGATCATGTGGACATCAAATTTAAGATAGAAAACATTCCTACAGACATGTTTAAAATTGATGGTTGAGTTCCCATCAAATACATTAATGCAAACATAAAATTATAGTTTTATAGATGTCAAATTTGAGATCATAAAAAATCTTGGGGATGTGCTTAAAATTTATGGTCATGCAACTATCAAATACATTCATGCAAACATCAAACTAGGGTCATATAGACATCAAATTGGAGATCACTAATAGTCTTAGGGATGTAATTCAAATTGATGGTCATGTGCCCATCAAAAACATTCATGTTGATGTCAAATGATGGTTACATGAATGTCAAATTTGAGATCATAAACAGTCCTAGGATTATGCTTAAAATTGATGACTACACACCCATCAAATATTTTTACAAGGAAGTTAAATGATGGGCATGTGGATGTCAATTTTTAGATAACTGCTTAGATCTAAATTATCTAAATATCTATAGATCGTGTTGATTCATACAAATGAATCATATGGTGCAATATCAAAGCTAGTTTTTTAGGGAAATGGTAATATTTTATACAAGCATGAGTAGGATGCTACAAGGATGCCATGGACATGCCACATGGGTGTAGTGTGCCAAATTTTAGACCTTACGGACCTAGTATTGCGAAGGAGAGCCTTAATTATCATCTATCTAAAGATAGCTTGATCTAGGGTCCATCATTATGCATTATAATATGCCATAATATCGTTAAATAGTGTTTCTTAAGGGAACATTGAATTCTATTTTAACTTGGAAAGTAGAGAAGGGGATTACTCTAGGCTAATATCATTAAATAACCATGAAGATCTTGAAATAAGATAGGGGTCCCAAAGGTTAAGTGATTTAGGAATATTATTACTATAGCTAAACATTATCCATTTTAAAAATGTAATATTTTAGTTATAAAGGGATGTGTTGTTTGTAAAACGCATTACCTATAGATCAATCCATTGGGAAGGTCTAGTGTATCTATAAGAACATTTATGGAAATGAGATCTATCCATACACATTTACTTTTTAAATTGGATAGGATTCATTGACATGTTTTTTTTCTTTTTAATATTATAAAAGGATCATTGTCAATTGTAAAGAAAGAGGATGTTTTTGAGACCAAAAATTGTGTAAACTTTTGAGTAATTAATGCAAGCTAAGAATTCTATAAAGATTGTCCATATTTGTTTATGTCATTTGTTATTATGGTTTCTCTCTCATTTGCTTGTTCCTATTTATAGATTTGAATGGTTATTATGAATTCCTAGTGTGCATATTTTAATTGTAGAGTTGCCAACTTATACCAATGTTATGTTTTTTGAAATTTGTTAGGTTCATTTTATTTCCTTTACTCTTCTTGCATTTGGGATAATGTTGTTTACTTGTAGGGTAAATATTTAAAGTGAACTTAGTTCTTATTTGAAATTTTATTATTCCTTATATGTTTGTCTGATGTGAGATAAGATTTGAGCTCATGATATTTCATGTTGCAAATTGGTTAAGTATATACTTGGATTATATTTGAACTTTTTCATGATGTTTGGGATGAAGACTAATAACTCTTTTTTGTCTTACCCTTCCTTTTACTCCTTTTTAACCAGATCATTCTAGCCTAATTTCCATTGTAAATATTCATTTTATATTAGTATTTAGATTATAATTTGATCATAATTCACTAATATTAGTTCATATTACTTCACTCTTTGCAAAGATAACTAGTTAGCCATGGTGGCTCCCAACCAACAAACTTTATAAATGTTTTGAAATAGTTCACTTGTTTTGCCTGTATTTGATCTATAGATAACAAGATTATCACAACCTGTAATACATGTACTAAATTATTTGAATTATAAAATGAGAATTTTTTTTTAAACACTTTGATCACCTATGATACATATTAATGCATCAACAAACATATAAGTGAGTCTTATTGGGTGGCCAAAATGAAATTAGGGTTTGATAAAACCCACATTATTCAAAATTACACATATATATTATGCATGGAATTTGAAAAAATGGTTTCAAATAAAAGGTTAAAATGTGTACATTATGAATGTTATAAATTTTATAAATGTATAAAATTCAAATTACTTATTATTAAGGGGTTCAAACAAACCCCCTTTATTCGAACCCTATTTGAAGCCAAATTCAAATCAATCCAAGTGTAGATATCCTATTGTATTAAAAAATCCACTTTAAATGCCATGATTTAGGGTGAAAAAAATAAATTCAAAAATGCATCTCAATGGGAAAGTAGGTCTCTTTTATGTTTTTAATAATAATAGATTTTTTTTAAATTAAATAAGATTTAGTATTTATTTTTATTTATGCCAAATAATTGTTACGAATAAACACTTAAATTTAGATGTACTATTACCATAAACCATATCAAAATTTATGCAATAAGATGAATCACAAAAACATTCCTTAATTCACCATTAATATGAAAGCATAAATTAGAGTAAGATAATAATAACAAAGATCTAATGTGGTTCACCCAATGTGGGTTACATCCACTAATGAAAGTTCTCAAATAAATCAGTAATCTAAAACAAGATTACAATGAACTCTCACATAGAAAAATCTCCTATAGAAAGTGTTGCATAAAAATCTACACATTCACCAATACCCGCACAATGTTGTATCTTAAAAGTTGATAAACCACACCCTATAATGAACACCTGCACTTTGACTCTGAGTCTCAAAGCCACACCCCATAAATAAACCATAAACCTCTAAAGGACACACCACATCCTGTATATAAAACAAATGAAGAAAATCCATAAAAGGAGGAGAAAATGTGTAATTCTTATCCATCATAAGCATTATCCAACATATGACAACCCTCCTCCACCTCATCAAGCTTATCCAAAATCTCTCCCAAGGACTAATTCACCATATTCATCTCTACGCCTTCTAAGGGTACATTTTCACAAAAATATGTGATGTCAACTAACTCCACTCAATAAGGAAGGAGTTACCTTTTCCAAAAATTAACTAACTTCCTAAAAATATGGAAGTCAACATGGGAAAAGGTAGCTAAGAACTAATTCCATGAAATATGAAATACATAGAAATTAGGAATACAAGGAATATTCCACTCACATGTGGAGAACATGAAAATTATGCCCCCCACATCTTTACAACTCTTTAGGCCCCCCAAAAAATTCCTATGGTTATGTGATAGCCCTAGAGGGATCCAAACTCAATAATCTCTCACTTGGAGATCATTTCTCCTAAAAAAAATCTATCACTACTCTATGACCACTAAGGCCAACTAAATTTAAACATAGTCTCAAATTGTCCAATGTGACCACCTTGGTCATCATATCCATATTATTTTGGCTAGTATAAATCTTCTCCAGCTTCACCAAGTTTTCCTCTAAATTTTTCATGATGAAGTGCTAACGTAGCTAAATGTGTTTCATCCTCAAGTGGAAAGTGGAGTTCTTTTCCAAATGAATAGTACTCTGACTATCACTATGTAGTCTCCTTACTTCATGCTCATGCCCCAATACTCAAAACGGATACTATAAATAAACTAACTCCTTGATAGCCTCTATGGTAGTAACATACTTTGCCTCTATGGTTGACAAAGCCATGACCTTTTGTATCCTAAAATTCCAACTAATCATTGTATCTCTAATAGTAAATATATATCATATCATACTTCTCCTGCTATCAATATCCCCTACCATATTTGAGTCCATATAACCATGAAAAGTGGTATTTGATCAACCATAACACAATGTAAATTCCATGGTTCCTCTCAAATATCAAATAATCCATTTCATCGCCTGTCAATGCTCATAACATGGATCACTCATATACTTGCTCACAACTCCTACTGCTTGGGTAATATCTAACCTAGTGAAAACCATGGCATACTTCAAGCTGCCAATTACCAATGAGTAAGGTACTTTGGACATCCTAAAATTTTTATCTGTTATCTTAAGATACTACTCCTTTTATAATCTAGAGTGGCCTTCCAAAGGAGTACCAATAGATTTATCATCTAACATGTTAAACCTTTGTAAGACTTTCTTCACATACTCTAATTGGGATAAAACCAACTTCCTCTCCTTCTTTTCATTAGTAATCCTCATACCAAGGATTTGCTTTGTAACACCAAAATCCTTCATAAAAAATTATTCACTAAGTTGTTTCTTGAACATATGAATATGTTGTATGTTCTTTCCTATAGCTAACATGTCATTGACATAAAAGCATAATATAATAAAGGAACTATCATCAAAAAATTTAATGTACATGGAATGGTCAGAATGACACCTTTGATATTCTTATTCTAACATAAAATAATCAAATTTATTGTACTATTGACATGGAGCTTGTTTCAGGCCATACAAGATCTTCTTTATTCTGTACACATAGTTCTCCTTCCCTTTGACCTCATAAATCTATGGCTACTTCATATACAACTCTTCATCCAAATCACCATGAAGAAAAGTATTTTTCACATCTAAGTATTTTAAGTTCAAATCCGCAATTGCAACTAATCCAAGAATAGTCCTAATAGAAGTCATTTTTACAATAAGAAAGAAAATCTCATCCAAATCAATACCTAATTTTTATGCAAATCCCTTGACCACCATCCTAGCCTTATACCATTTTTTCCCTTCATCCTCTTCTTTAATCCTAAAGATCCACTTGTTTGGAAATGCACTCTTGCCCTTAGGTAGCCTAACCAAATCCCATGTTTTTTCTCCATGAGAGATCTATGCTCCTCATTCATGGCTTATTTCCACTTCAGCTTGGCATATACATACATTTCTTCCTCATAACTCTGGTTCTCCATTATCAGTGAGTAATAAATAATTCAAAGAAGGAGAAAAATGTTCATGTGCTTTTCTTACCCTAGAAGATCTTCTTACCATAGGATTTTGGGGTCCTTATGTAGAAGGTTCCTAAACTGAATCATTAGATACTTTACCATCTGCAATGTCATATAATACTATGTACTCTTTTTGTTCTTGATCCTATTCCTACAACTAATCCTTATGTATGACCTTTTCATTAGAGACTACATCTCTAGACCAAAATATTTTCCTATCTTTAATGCTCCATAAATGGAGACCAAAGTCATCCTCACCATAGCCAACAAATGTGTATTTGTCTGATTTGGCCTCTAGCTTGGTCTTATCATATTTCTTAATGAGATCAAAAGCCTCACATCTAAAGACTCTAAGAAATTAATAATCAACATAATTACTAGACCAAGCTTATTCTATAATGTCTCCATCCAAAGGCACATAAGGTCCTCTATTAATCAAATATACTATCATGCTAACTACTTCTACCCAAAACTATAAAGGCAACCCTACATGTAACCTCATATTCCTAGCACATTCCTTTATTGTTTTATTCATTCTTTTAGATATCCAATTCTACTATGGAGTTTTTGAAATCATCTTTTTCCTATGGATTTCATTGTTAGAATAATAGTAAAATAAATCATTATTACAATACTCACCTCCATTATTTAATCTGAGACATTTCAACTTGAGACCCTTTTCAATCTCAACCAAGGCTTTTCACTTCTCAAAAGTGTCAAATACGTCATATTTATTTCTAATGGAATAAACCCAAACTTTTGTAGTTTCATCATCTATAAAAGTAACATAATAATTGAATCCACCAATAGAAGATACCTAAGCTAGTCCCCATACATCTGAGTATACTAGATTTAACTTATGATATTTATTTATGGGACCAAACTTTAAGAACTTAACCCACTTCTATTTCTTATACACATAATTTTCATAAAATTCTAGATCTGGATCTTTCAATCGAGGAAATTTATCTTTTAAGATTTGTATGCCCTTATGGCTCATATGACCAAGCCTATAGTGCCACATAGTTACATCAACATATGTAGCAAATAAATCAATAAAATCAACACTAATAGTCAAATATAAAGTACCAACTTTCTTACCCCTCAAATCACAAGAGCACCTTTGGTAGCTTTCCAAGAATCTACAATAAATAATACTAAACATCCCTCACTACCCAATTGCCCCACTAAAATCAAATTCCATCTCAACATAGGTACATGTCTAACATCCTTAAGGATCCATGGTAGACACCTAAAACTAGCCATTGATAACCTCCAACCATGCCTTTGGCTGATTTCCACCCAAAATGCATAATTTGGCCTAAAACCACTAAAACACACTAAATGATGTGAAATTGATATATTCAAGTACTGATTTTATCCAAGGTATCGTTAAATGGGGCAATGTAATTTATGAGCTAGCTAACTTTGATCAAATTATTCTATGTCAAAATACCAAATTTGCACTTGGGTGCTCTGGATTGCTCTTCCCTATCAAATCTTTTACACAAGACATGTGCCTTTGTTATTTTTTATAAGTAACATCCTAAATGGGAATATGGTTCCAATGCATATGAAATCACCTTCAAATTCTAATCTAGTTGAATTTTTCACCAATAACAAGACATTCTGATCAATTTGAGTAATTTTTGCACAAAGTGTTTAATCATGCTTGAGGGTTAATTAACCCAAATTAGAGCCTAATAATAAATTCCATGTAAACATGTTGAATACTTGTTTTTAGAAATGAATATTGAATATATTCATCATCAATTTACCTCATTTCTTGGGAAGACATCCCTAGGCCATAAATACCACAAATATCAGGATTCATTCCCTCAATGCCTTCCATGATGCCCTCTAAGCCACTTAATTTTCCCTTCTTCCAATTTTATGATGAGGATAATTACAAAATTAATTCCAAAAATTTAATTAATCCTCAACCACAAATATCAATCTTGAGATGGATGGTTTAGTTGAGTATGATCAATCTCAAAAATCTATAAATAGAGAGACCATGAACATCATTTCAAAGACATTTTTAATGAAAAGCTATAATGCTCAAATGGTTCTAAAAGTTTTAATAAACTAGTGTTACCATGATAAATTTATTCCGATCCAATCCAAGCCACAAGCCAAAGGTGCCAAACTAAAGAGGAGATAGCCAAGCCTCCTTTGATGAAGACTTAATGAGCACAAGCTAAGCAAGCCACCACTATAAAGGCATTTGGATCATCTAAAGAAGGTGAAAGAATTATTATGTTTTCATTCCTTGATTTTTAGTTGTGTTTGTCATTTTCTTTTCTAAACTAAGCTCTCCCTAGTGTCTAGGCATAGAGATGTTATGTTATTAATGTGTTTCTTTCATTTTATTTTTATTTTGGAACTACCACCATACTAACCATCATCTCTTGAGTCAAATTCCTAGATCACACCATGTGTTCCCATTATTCATCTTAACCTAAACACAATCTTTCCCTACTATCTCACATGGTTTATCATCACCAGGATATACATGTCCTAGATTCTCTTAAACATAATTAGTAAAATAATGCCTATGTGGGATGGCATGAAAGTAAGCCCTTGAATCTAATACCCAAGACTCAAAAATAATATCCATAGAAAGATTTATGTCATCTTGACATGATTTACCTTATGTCACATTTACCTCATTCATTTCCTCCTTGTTGGAATTCTTATCCTGAAGTGACCAACAATCCTTTTTTGAGTTTCCACTCTTCCCACAATCCTAGCATATCATCTTAGATCTAGATCTAGACTTAGATCTAGCTTTTAACTTTCTTATATTGCCTTTGATCTTGTCTTTTTGCCTCCCTCTAGTATCAGTAGATAAAACATTACCTGAAGATGATTCATTAGTGCTTTTCCTTTGAATTTCCTTACTAAGGATCACACCTACAACATCCTCAAAATTTGAGTTTCCCTTGGTAGGGACTATATTACTTATAGCCATAACCAAAATATCTCAACTATCAAGCAAAGAACATAAGATTATCATAGCTCTAACTTCATCATCAAACTTAGTTTCCAACTAAAGTGAGTATACTTACAACCATATTAAAATCATTAAGATGATTAGCAATTGAACCATTTTTAGACATTTTCATGTTAAACAATATTTTTATAAGAAAATTTTTATTAGAATTTGAAGGTTTCTCATATAACATCCCAATTTTATCTATGATATCCTTTTTAGTTTTATGATCTACAATGTTAAATGCAATAAAAGATGGAAGGCATAACCGTATGGCTCCTAATGTCTTTCTATAAAGTAATGACCAATCTACATCACTTATACCTATATGTTTTCCTCTCCCCTCTAAGGGGAGTTGAAGTTCCTTTTGATATAGCTAATCTTCCATCTACATTTTCAACAAACCAAAATGCTTACCATTAAACTTCTCAACTCTGAATGTGATCTCTTCTCCCATAGCTCCCACTCAAAGTAATAGCCTTCTTGTGATTTACCACTTCAACAAAACATACAACCAATGACTCTAATACTGGTTATTAGGAATAAAACACTTAAATCTAGATCCAATATTACCATAAACTAGATCTAAATCTATGTAATAAAATTCATCATGAAAACATTCCTTTATTCACCATTAATATGAAATCATAAATGAGAGCAAGACAATAATAACATAGATCTAGCATGGTTCACCCAATGTGGGCTACATCGACCAATGAAAGTTCTCAAATGAATCAGTAATCTAAAACAAGATTACAATGAACTCTCATAGAGATAGAAAAATCTCTTATATAAAGTGCTACCTAAAAGTTTCACTTTCACCTGCACCTATACAATTTTGTATCTCATAAGTTGCTAAACCACACCCTATAATGAACACCTACACTTTGAGAAACACTTGCACTTTGACTCTGATCTTTAAAGCCACACCCTAAAAATAAGCCATCAATCTCTAAAGGCTGCACCACACCTTGTATATATAATAAAATGAAGAAAATCCACAAAAAGAGGAGAAAATGTGCAATGTTTATCCAAGATAAGTAGTATCCAACATTTGAAAACCCTCCTCCACCTCATAAATCTTATCAAAAAGCTCTCCCAAGGAGGAATTTTCCATATTCATCTCTCCACATTTAAAGGTCACTTTTACCTAGAAACATGTGATCTCAACCAAATCCACTCAATAAGGAAGGATTTCCCTTTTCCAAAAAATAACCAGCTTCCTCAAAATAGGGAAGTGAACATGGGAAAAGTCATCTAACAACTAACTCCATGAAATATGGAATACATAAAAATTAAGAATACAAGGAATATTCCACTCACATGTGGAGAACATAAAAATTATGCCCCCTCCCACATCTTTGGATCTCTTTAGGCCCTAAAAATTTATTCCTATGGTTATCTGATAGCCCCAAAGGGCTCCACACTCAACAGTCATATCCTCTATTAGTTGAAACACAATACAAAAATAAAATCTTAGTAAATAATTAAACAAGACTCATGTGCATATTTCTATCCAGATCTCATGTACATTCAAAGTTCACAAAACTATATGATATGACCTTATTCAGTAATCTAACATTCTAAATGACATTGAACTAGTCAAATTTCAAGCATTGGTGAGGAATTTATCCCTATATCAACATATAATATTTGACCATAAAAATATTGCATACCTTCGTCCTGTATGCTATAGTCTTCTTCACATTGAAGTCATCATAAACTGTCACAATAATAAGTGGGTTCTTATAGATAATGTTTTGGGTCACAATATATTCAGATTAAAATAGATAAAAATCTTCAGTGTAATTCATTGGATTTATAGCTTAAAATCATTACCATCAAAGTTTATGATAATTTAAAAGAGACTCACAAGGAATTATTTCTTTACTAATGATCATTGGGATTATCACCCATGACACTCTTTACCATGTCATTGACATTGAGTTTCCCTAAAATATGCTTCTTAGATACCATTAGATCCATGAAATATGTGCAATGCCTTCACCAATTCCTAAAAATCCCCCATTTTAGAATGAAGGTCGTTATTACTAGTTACTTATAGCCATATCAATATTAAAAACACTAGGAAGTTGAATATGATAAATATAATTACTATCCTAGCATTAATAATTATCCTAAAAAGGACAAATCCAAAGCTCCTACATCTCTCCAATCAAATTACATTGATCCAAGTGACCTTTTGTACACTTATTCTACTCCACCACCCTAAATTTCCTCTCACTTCAATGTTTAAGATATGGGTATTGACACATATAGTATCAAGGATGCCTTCCACATTACCAAACTACCAAAACATCCCAAGTATCTTGGTATAAACAAGGCTACTAAATCTCATGATAGGCCTAACATGGTATGGTGTAAAAATATTAGGTCACATCTAAATAAACCTCTTTAATTTTTCAAAAATAATTTGACAAATCAAAACCAACCTAGCAGTTCTAAGAATTCCTAGTTGTAAAATGATGATTTCACCTCTTGTTATTAGAGTACCAAGTATCATATTCCGAATATAATCTTGAAACATCACTTGTTCTGATGGCCATGATTATCTGTTAAATACCATAAAGTATTTCTCTAACTGGATCGAGGTAATTCTTGTCAATTACATAACTAGAAAGCTAATTTATATGTTCATCTTGAACCACCCCATCTGAAACAATGGTATTCCCTCTTCTATTATATATAATAATGTAATGAACTTTAAGAAACATGATGAGAAAACCTTATGTAAAACATTTCCTATTAAACATAGATGGTTAACTCCCTATTTATGTCAAGGTAATGACCAAGCTGAGGTATCAAATAAAAACATTGTTAAAATTCTTAAGAATACTGTCAAAAATGTTGGTTGATATTGGAACATATAATTTTTTTGTACCCTTTAGGTCTACCATACTAATGTTTTTACACCTATAGGTGCAACACTCTACTCATTAGTCTTTAGATTTGAATCCATTAATTTAATTGAGATTGTGTTATCCTTATTATGTATTTTATTATGGGGTATAGTTGATGATGAAGAGTATAGATTGGTTATGTTATAATAACTAGAACTAGTTGACAAAAATTATTAGTCACATTGAATCATCTTAAAAAATATCAAAACTGGCTATGCTATAATTATAAACAATGCATCATCCTACTAGAGTTTGATGTAGGTGATCTTATCATGAAGGATATTTAGAAGAAAACTAATGTTAAATAAGAGAAAAAGGGAAATTTGAGCCAAATTGGGTAGATCCTTTCATTGTCAATATAAGGTATGTTTCTAAGGCATATAGGATGGCTACTCCATATAGATATAAGATTGATAAACCTATGGACACTATACATATCAATCATTTTCATCATTGACTTAATTAAAAATTATTTATGAGTGGCCCTAATTGTAGGCATTCCCTTCATGTTTGTTATTCCTTTCATTAATTTTTCATTCTTGAGTCAAGCATTATCTTTCCTCTATCTCATATTATCATATTGATCTCAATTTCACCCTATAGTAATTACGTGTGACTTAAACACATAGTTTAAAAAATAGTAAATTTTGTTCATCATTATTACATCCTTAAGGAAGGATTTCAAAATACTAGAATGATTTTGATGTGGTTTTCCATACTTAGTAGACATTGAAAATGATTATTTTATCTATTTGATGATCCTACATTCCCATTACGTATCATTTATTTAACATTCTATTTTTTTAATTGAAGGGTATTTCTTTCCCACCTTGATTTTATTGTTAAATAATAGTCCTTTCATATTCATCCTTTTTTCCAAATTCTATGTTTTTGTCATTTTGTGAGATTGCACCATTATAGCCAATTTATTTATTATTTGAGCTCATACCCAAGGTTTTTTTACCTTTGTTAGATGAATACTTGTACATTTTCTCATATTCCCATGTACATTCTACTTATAGTGTATTCCTATATATCCTATTTTAAAAAACTAAAAAATATAAAAAATTCCAAAAATCTTATAAAGTCCAAAATTCAAAAATCCCCAAAAAGAGATATGATGCCACAAACCATTTGCACAAATTTTCATCCTATTGGATAATGGATTTCCATATTGGTTTTGTTATGAATGACACTATTTGATTATCATGGGTATGGGTATCCCGCATTTGTATTGAACATCTCATGGACTTATCTATCAATGTCAATAAGTGACTTACCTTTTTTATCTTATTCAACATTTGTTTTCTTTCACATTTACAATATAGCCATTTTTGATAGTTAGTTGTGGTAATCTTATACAATGGTATCTCTGAATGATGACTTCTCTATAAATCCCAATAAATTATCATAATTCATAGAATATTTAGCTTATCCCATTTCATTACATATTACTTGATACCATGGATGAGTATTTTAATTCTAAAAAGGATCACTATAATTAACAATGTTATCCTTTCATTATGATCCCACTTCTAGGATAACTAATTTGGCATGAAGCCCACATAAACTATGAGGGTAGTGCTTAGCTAAATGGAGTATCCTAGGACAAATCTACCACTATCATTCCCATTTCCATTTTCTACTTTATTCTCATTTATGTTATTTCCATTTTTCAAGCCAACTATTCTATCTTATCTCTAGTTTGTGAGTTTTTCTTCTCTTACGCTCTTACCATTTTTTGAGTCATTCCTATTTTTATCTTCAATCAGCTTCATCATAATCTTTGTCATAATTTTTTTTTATTTTTATTGTTGAGATAATTACATTTGGCTTGATAGTCTGCATGAACTATGTTGGCAAGCTTTAGTTGCATAGGGCATATGAAGTCATCTCATCCATTGCTTCCTTATTTTATATTACCCCTCTTTTGTAAAATTTGTCAGACTATCATATATAGTGTTCTATAGACTTAGGGGTAGATCACAATAATGTCATCTTATTTTCACATTTACATTTACCACTATTTAATTTGTTTGTTGATATATTTTTATCTATGTTTTTTATATGATATTATAGTTTATTTTATATCTTTTTGTTTACATTCTTGCACTATTTATTTTTATTTCATAAATTATGTTTTGCACTTAGGTCTTACTTTTTTCATATCTTTATCTCAAGTTGTTAACATTTGTATTTATTTATTTACTAGTTTGTCTTTATTCAGTGCTTTATACTTTCCACTTAGGTCTTGATTTTTCCTTTATTGATATTGGGTTGTTCATATTTTTCATCTATATTAGTCACCACATAGGTGGAAACCCATGTTATCATGATTCCTTTTATATTTATGACACATAATTTTATTTTCAAAATTAATAATCAATGGTTTAGGAGACTAATATATTAGTGTCATGTGAATAGAAATCATACCCTCGTGATATGGTTACCATGTGTTCATATGTCAAAATTAAATCATAAACATCATAATATTTTACATAATCAAAATTAGAAAAGTGAATAATATGGATACATCTATGCTAATCAAGACATGCATCTCAAAATCAACATATAAAACTAGTCATACACATATTTAACATCATGATCTAATGATAAAAACAATTTTAAACATGAGTCACATTTGATACATAGATCAATTACAACATCACCATATAAATTAGATATAATAGAAAATAAATGTGTATCCACTTCAATATCAAAAATCTAATATACAACACATGTTAACATCTATAAATCAAAATCAAAATCATACATAGAAAAATAATATTATAGTCCATATATATCATGCAATAAAAATGTATGTATACATCTCAAAATAAATTTTTGCATATATAGATATACATATACATCATAAAAAATACAATTGATAGAGCTACAATTAAAATATTAGTTCTAGCTATGATCATCCCTCAGATGCACCTTATCAAAACTCTATCTAATACTCAATGTTGGTGGTAGATATTATTATGGACCCAACACTTTCTATTGTGGTAGATTATCTAACATTGATCTATGACATAGAAGTGTGTCATGACCTGGAGGTGAGGCTCCTTTAACTCTAGGTGACTCCTAAAATCTCAGTGTTATGAGCCTTATTAGTACTACCACCTCATACATTCTTTGATAATAGATTTAATAATATATAGCCTCATCCTTTGGTTGTATCACATCATCCTTATCCTAAGACATATATGCCAATGTCTTAACCAACCCTTATTGAGAGACTATCTATCTCAATTCATCTTGATTCCCATAGTGTTTTTACATATTTAATAGATATCTTTCTACACATCATCGAGTTCAATCTTACTCACTAATGGTTGTGGAAATATTTGAATTTCTCAAGGTTAGATAACCATAGATAGATATCATATGTTTAATGTGTCCACTCAAAAAATTAATCTCAGTGTCTAGCTCTTTAATTAGTCTTTTTAACCTAATTGACTCAATTTGGGCTGATGTTAACTACTATCATAGCTCAACCACATCCCCTTATAACAAAAATATATCTATGAATTTAGCTAAAATACACCTCTCAATCCTATCTATAATATCAATAACATCATCTGAAATACCTATTTAAAATGGATT
>JARHVA010003629.1:7500-140000 GCA_037957365.1 Torreya grandis | reverse complement strand
GGGAAAAAGAGAAAATAAAAATAACATGCAATGTTCAATTAATAATTAGAAATTGAATATCTCTTGAAATATAAAATAAGGAATCAAATTATGACTATATAATATAACCAATCTAACAAAGAAAGCCTATGAATCAAATAGTCTTTAGAAGGAAAGATCCCTAATCCTTTTGTTCTTGTTTTAATCAATTATTTATAATAATTTAATTTCTCTCTTTTTTTAAATAAATCAAAATAAAATAGACTAAATGAACTAAAAGAAAAATAAAACAATTAAAAATGAATACCAAAAATCAAAATAGAAATCAAATAAAACATAATTAAATATCTAACACACGATACTAATCAAGAAAAAATAATCTATAAAATGTAACTAAGAAACTAAACAACTAAAGGATGTGAATAAAAATACTTACTTTAATCTATTATTAACCTCTAATGTCCAAGTAAGAAATAAGGATGAATAAAAATAATATTCTTTAATCTAGTTTAATGATATAAGTATGAAATGAAATAACTAATCTAAGAACATGCAAAAAAATTAACAAAAGTAACTAAAACTGCATAATAGAAGACTACCTATATGACTTACAATAACTATGATATCTAAACAAACTATGTAACTAAACGAAGGTTTTAAATTAAAACTAATTCAAAATAGAACATGAACTATGTTAACAAAATTAAAATATAATAAAGTCTAAATAAAGACAACGAATAACTAAAGAGATATCAATATATGAAATAAACTAAAAGATTAATTAAAAGATAAATACAAATAATGAAATATGAAATGAGCAAAGAATATAGTTTAGTTTAGATAAAGAATAAGAACTAATTAAATTAAATATTAAAAAAAAATGTGAGTCTAAAGTTAGAGTCATCCTAGAATGAAATTAAGAATGTTTTATTGAGAAACAACTCTGGTAAAAAGATATATTTAATAATATAATCATTTACAATTGAAATATTTAATAAATATCACATAAGGAATGTATTCATGAGTATTGGGGTCAAGTATTTGATGCTCTTCACATATGAATTTGTAACATCAATCATCAAAAGATATTAGGCTTTATAAACATTAGATATCAATTAATAAAATTACAAAGAACCTAGATATACCTACGCTAAAAAAATGGGTCACTTAACTGTTAGAGAATCTATTATGAAATCTATCTGCAAATGACTACTTATTATCAAAGATTGTTTCATAGAAAGAAAATAAGATGAAACTTCAATAATTAGAGCTTTTCAATATATGATTTGTTCCTTTTTTGGTTGTTTTGACTTTGATCTCTTTATAAATTTATCTCTTTTGGAGATAGTTACAAAATATGTAAGAACTAACTTATTAGTTAGTTTTAGTTAACTTTAATTACTTTAAAAAATTTAGTTAGTCCACTTCATATAATCTTTATAAATGTATACTTTAATAAATTCTAACTATGTCAAATCAATTAATTAATATATCAAAAACAAACTCTAATTTGTGAGGTCTGAGGAATCATAAGAAGACAATCAAATAAACATTAAATATGCACAACATTCATAATTAACACTAAACACTAAATAAAATAATATTCCTAAAATATCAAATACTATGATCATTTATATAATATTTTCATTAAATCAAACATCTCACTATGCATAAAATAATATTACTTATATCAAAACTACCATCATTATTGACATATATCCATATATTAAAAAATATCAATTTTAAGTAGTAGATAATCAATTATCAAGTTTAAAACAAACATAATTTAAGACATAGTTTAGTCATCATACTCTGAAACCAACTGAATTAAAGGGCCTAGCCTATCAATTAGATACTCAATATATTCCATTGATGTACCATATACGTTAATCAATTTGGTGCTTTTTTAATCATCTACTTCTTGATATATATTATTCACCATCATAGTTATCATTGGTAAGGTTGTAGGGACACTTACATGTTTTTCTCTAAAAGGAGCTATCCTATCATATTTTAGAGTAAGTAGCTCAAAGCGATCTAGATAAAACTTAGCATAAATCTAAACTCTATTTTCATGTTCAGATAAAATCGTAGTATTGATTAGAAAAACTAAATGAGGGTGAAATGTAGTAGTCACATCAAGTACATTTTTAGGAATTGGAGGTGTTAAAAAATTATTCTAGGTATATTGAATAGCATTGTGTATGCATTATGAAGATGCACTTAGGGTACCTCATCCATGCATAAAATATCTCCCTTATGCCCTTCTAAATCCTCTAATACCTCAAAAAGATAAGGAGATTATAGGTAATGCATCTATGATAATCCAAAAGGTAGAATTAGTGGCATCAAACTATATGGTTACATGGGTTCAATGATTGAAAGACTTAGGGAAGGTCTAAGAAAACCTACACCCATGAAAGTAATACCCTTGAGAACAACCCATGAAGGAGTGTGTTCACTATGTTGATCTTAAATTTGACCCCATATATTTCTATTAGAATGGTTTGAATTTGGTGTCCAATCCAACATTTTTATAATCAAATAAACAAAATATCATTCAAAACTAACTTTAAATATATTGAAAACTCTTTCATATCCATATATACTACTAAATGATTAAAAACCGCAAGATCAAATAAACTACAAATATATACTCAATCAAAATATATATACTAAAAAATTTAAATATATGGATTGAAATCCATAAATACTATCTTTAACTAAATTTATATATTTATATTGACCAAAATATGCAATTCAAACTGAAATTGACTTTGCTAATAATGATATTCATTAAAACATTTCTCGAAGATTCCATAATGAGACAAATACATCAATATCTATTATAAAACCTTGTTGTCATTATCAATATTTGAAAGATATTTCACACATATCATATTCAATAAAATCATTCAACTATGATAAATCAAACAAGATGATTTATATCTTAAGCTTTATGTATTAAATATGTATACATATATATGCATCAAAGTCATCAACTTATAATATATTATCAATATTTAACCAAATAACTCTATTAATTATAACTATTAAAAACCTTGTCATGCATCCTTTCACAATAAATAAGATCTTCTAAAATTTATGATAACAACCCAAATTTTTATTTCCACTAAAACTGACACCTATCATGTTCAAATAAAAATAATGAAGATAATATAATCAAAAATCTCTAAAAATTTAAATAGTCTTGGTGATATTTACAAACTAGCAATGCCCAAATTAGCATATCCTAGATATGTTCACAAAGGTGTTGAATAAGTAGTAGTCAAAAGATATAAATAAATTTGACTTCTGTATTTGAAATTATTTCCAAAAAATCACTATAATAAACCAAGGAAAATGAATTGAATAGATTGTATAAATGCCCTTGAAGACATCTAAAAAACTAGTGCATGCTTTTGAAAAATAAACCACTAAAATAAACTAAACACATACATTTACACAATACTATCTTAACACCAAACATGAATATTTCCATATTCATATTTTACATGAAACAACATACTAACATCAAACCTAAAAATTAAAATGATAAAGCATGCATCTTATTATAGCTTAAAAATAATTACACACCCAAATTTATATTTTAAAAAATGCTCTCCATATAAAAATTCCAAACATATTTCATTTAAACATTCAATAGATTTATCAAACAATGACCTGCATGTTTTAATAACCAACACTGAATGTATGCATTATAAACCTAAAAAATATTTTAAAGTCTAACTTGATATGGATTATATCAAAGTCAAAATACCCAAATCAAACTTATGTATTTATATAAACTAAATGAATTAAAATCATTTAAATACCATGATCATTATAATAAGAACACCTGCATAGTACAAAAAACATTCTTGAAATAATTTCATAAGAAAATCCTTTAAAAACTTGTGTGAAGAGAAAATAAATTTGTATACACATTATTCAAAACCAAACGATTACATGCACAAATTCAAATCATTCAAAAAACCTATAATCATCTTCCAAAAAACCCAGCTTAATGAGAATGGCATCTTAAATTCATGCATAATGTTCAATAAAAATAAAGTTGAAAGAGAATTGATAGAATAAACTTTACAAAAACAAGGATTCATCAATCCATCTCTTAAAATCAAGTCAAACAAAATTCCAAAATTATTTTTAAACATGAATAAATAATTCATAAAGTATTTGTGATGACTATTCTTCAAAATCATTAAAAATAATTATGCAGATTATTCAACAACAATCTAGGCTTCTAACTAATTTTGATAAATTATTTTCATCAAACAAATGACTACATATACCTTTTTTTTAATGAAATATATCTATATATTAATACAAATATATAATATATAAATAATTCACAAAAAAATAGGTGGTATAGAATCATGCCTCAAGCCAAAATATGAAAATCTTAAGAACTAGGCACAATAGAAATAAAAAACATCAATAGGCCCTACATAGGACCAAGTTATCATAATAGTAGAAACAAAAAAGGAAACATAATTAAGATTCTAGTGCAAGGCTAGAAGGTGGAGGATACATATAATCCAGACCCTAACCTAAGATAGGCGAGTAATTTCCATCTAGAATTGTCTCCCAACCAAAATCTTGAGCAGAGTAATTACCATCTTCATGTTGTTGAGTAAGATAAATAACAAGAGAGAGACTCAGGAGCTTATCCAACATTTCTATTAGACTCTAAGTTATGCCCCATAAGAATCTAGATGTACAAGAGGAAGAGGATCAACCCAACCATCCTACCTAGTAGGGGAAGGAGGTGGGGGCTTCCACTCTTACTGATATCTAGGAGGAGACAAGCACTGGTATGGAGTACCAAAATAAGAATGGTGCTGAGATTGACTATGTTGGTGCCCACCTCTGGGAGGACTAACATTTATTCAAGTAGCTCTATTATCCCTAGGTTGGGAAGGAAGAATCTACTCCATAGAAAAAGGATTATATCCCCATGATAAGGTCCTAAAGATGGCTATGTTGTATGCCTACTTTATTACCCTATACTTGAATCTATAAAATCACATTACAAATAATGGAAGATTTATTGAATGCATAAAAATTACAATCTAGAGGAACATTGATAAAAAAAAATTATTATTTCTTTCTTTCCATAACCAAAATAGAATCTCCACTTTGAAAGTATGCTAGACTTGGGTGTATTTAAAATACAAGGAAAGTTTATCTCCAATAAGTATATGTTTCCTCTAAAAAAAATTGAACTGAAAAGGCCTAAAAAGGTTATGAATTCACGTCCAAACCTATTAGTATTTGGAGTAGTGCCAAAATAAATGAGGGATCATTTCTAAATGGCCATAAAAAGGAAATTTTGGAAGGCAAATTATTAAATACACAAGCCTTCTTCCTATAGGCAAGCCTTGATACAACACACACCAAGTGAAGTGAGATAACTTAGGCTCCAAAAAGCATCCTAAATAGTTTTAAAGTAGAAACACTACATATGAACTGAAGAATGAATACCCCAACAATAATTATTCTTGTCCACCATATGCATGTGGGGAGTAAGCCACCCATATGTAATTCAAGGAGTATAATTATGAAATAGAGTTTCCACATACCATTTTTAGTCCTTCCACCAAAGATGAGTGGAAATAAAAGAGATTTTTTTAGCATTGAAGGTGAAACAACATTAAGTATTTCTTCATAACACTCTCTATTAGAGTAGGCTAGTCATAATTTGGTTATCACCTTCTCTTAGGATAATGAAGAGTGATATTTCTTACAAAAGATGTCTTGGATAGTATGAATGCTTTTATGAAACAAATTTAGAGCATTGATCAAAGGAACCTCGACTAGAAGGACTTTATTGAAATTGATAATAGTGATAACTGGAGAGAATGCAAGTTAATGGATAACTCATCTCAGAAACCTAAGCCATTCTGTAGAAGCCATGGTTATATATTTTCCTATTCTTTCTAGGTAATTTTATCAATAAGGACCCCATAAATTAAATAAGGCTTTTTGATGAGAATATTAGATAATATGTCCTCTTTAATATTTTTTATCTCTAGGAAAGCCTAAAGAAATGTAGTGTCAAAATAACACCTTCCAAGCTTCCTTGCCTTCAATGGCCTTCATAATCTGTTTAGCACATAAAACAACTCCTTGATGAGGAACGTCAAATAGACAGATACCTCTAGCATCCCATGAGACGTAATAGTATTTGTAATCAACACTTTGAAAGCCATGTCCATGGGAATAATTTCCCCAAATAAAGTCACTGAGAATCTTTTCAAGTTTCTAATAAAAATTATTGGAAGTCACCCAACATGAAGAGTAGTAGAAATGGGTAGTCATAAACACTTTCGATCAGATTTGAAATTTTAATACTAATGATAAGGGATTAGTAACTCAATACTCTAGCTTCTTTTTTGTTGGAAATATTGTCATTGATGTCAAAGGTTTAGCATTATTGGTGATAAAGGCCCCATTGCATTTAATATTGTTTGTAATAAATATAGCTTGGATAATATGAGTTAATATTTATTTAATATTAATGAATATATTTTTGGTTGCATATGAGATAAAAGAAGGGCCCATAGAGAAGTCAAAGAGCCATGGGATAAAGACAAAAGAAGGATGGGATGAATTTTCCCATGAAGAGTCATCTTGGGGAATTCCAAGAGTCACCAAGTGAAGACAAAAGAGGAAGGGTGAAATTTCTCATGAAGGGACACTTTAAGGAATACAAAAAGTCACCAAGATGATAACAAAAGAGGGAAGGACATTTTTTATCATGAAGGGTCACCACATGACTTTTCAAAGGCTTGAATATGAAGGGTCATACAAGTTTGGGGCCTTTTTCCATGAGGATTGAAGGGTCACAAAGGGAGAAGGCCAAAGGTCATTTGGAAAGCTATAAATAAAGGTTTGAGAAGCCATTTATAATATGAGAGATAGAGGTTGATTTGATATTGTAATATCTAGCTTAGAAGAGCAATTGTGAGAGATGAATATGATTTGTATTTATTATATCTAGCTTAGAAGAGAAAAGGTGAGAGAGAGGAAAGAGATGTTTTATTGATCTATCATTTGTTGAGATAACAACATTGACAGATAGGTGTGTGGTATACACAATGGGGTTAGTGCTCCTGTGGGTTGGTGCTCGATAAAGGGGTTGGTGCTCTTATGGGTTGGTACTCATGAATTATTGTTGGTTTGGTGCTTGATAAAGGGGTTGGTGCTCCTATGGGTTGGTGCTCATGAATATTAGCTGGGTTGGTGCTCAGCAAAGGGGTGTGGTGCTTCTGTGGGTTGGTGCTCACAAATAGTTTTTGGGTTGGTGTTTAGCAAAGGGGTTGGTGCTCCTGCAATCTTGGCTTTCAAATATTGTTTGGGTTGGTGCTCATTCATATAATTGAGATTGTTCTTCATGATTTTCCCACATTGGGTTTCCACGTTATGTCTGGTGTCTCTCTCTATCTTGTGTGGTGTTTATTGTTTGAGTTTTATTACATATCTTGAATGTATGATTAAGTGGAATGTGGTTAAAGAAAAGATTATTAAGATATATGATATATTGATTCAACCCCCCTCTCAGTATATCCCATGCTTAACATTTTCCACTTAGTCAACAACATATTACCATAACATGGGTGGAGAGGTCTCCAAATCAAAAGGAAGCTAGGAAACTTGAAATTTTCATTATGTTAAATCTAGGTGCACCCATACTTGCTAGCCCACATTGATGGGGGAGGTAAGATTTTCTATAGCACATAGTTTTTTTACCCTTATATGCTTGATCTAGAGGAAAAGTAGAAGGTATTGACACATTATAAGGTATTTACCACATTATCCTGTTCTTTAATAATAGTAAGGAAAGAATTATCAACAAAGTGGTCATTTAGTAATTGCATATCATCTTAAGGGTTTTTTGTATCTAGAGGGAGATTGATTCCTTTAACAAGGACCCTAGATTCAAAATTTATAAGAATATATAAGAAAGCCTCTATTGCAAGCACATATAGGGAAGATGCCAAGTGGTATCCTTGGTCAATAGCCTAAAACAATCCAAATTCTTTTGATGTAACTCCAGTAAAAGATTAGATGTCTAAGGCATTTAAAAAAATATTTGGATGGTTTGAATGAAATTTGGACCAAAACCTATTGCTTTAAGCGTAGCCAACATGAATTTATACTTAATACGGCTGTAAGATTTTTCAAAGTCAATTTTTATGAACATATATTTTTTATTAGATCTCCTAAACCAATCCATTCCTTCCCAATCTACAATAATATTGTCTAATATATAACCACTTTTTATGAATCCTATTTTCTCAATAGGAATAATGTGCAATAATAAATTATGCAATTATAATTTTAAATCTTTAGCAATGATTTTGTAAGAAACATTCAGAAGGGTGATTGACTTCTAATTAAAGATCAGCTTAGGATCCCCTTGTTTAGGTATGAATTTAATATTTCCTTTATTTATATTCTTCCATAGAGAATTTTTTTGAAAGGCTTATTGATAGACATGATGTAATTCAAAACCCATAATTTCCTAGAGAGTTTCAAAAAATTCACAAGGGAATTAATCAATGCCTGGAGATTAATTAATTCTCCATATGATCCATTAGCTCTTATCGATCATCCACAATGAATATCTTATTGCGTGTAACTCACTGATTAGGATTGTGTTTGCTTGAGACCACTATGAGACATTAATAAAGTATAATGTCACACTATTTAGAAGATACTTTATCTTTGAACACCTATTGGTAATGGTGAATAAAAGCTTGAATAATCTTTAGTATCTTTGATAATCTCATACCAGCATTAGAGATAGCCTAACTTTGTTGATTTGAGTTTTTATCTCTAAGAATTTAAAAGAAATATTTGGAATCTTTATCCCCTATCTTGAGACATTAAAGTATGGATTTGATTTGAGCTCCCCATTCATTGTAGTCATCTAAAATTTGTTTGCTATATTATAAAGAAGAGACTCTGACCTACAACATCACATTGAAGGGATCTTTTTCCAAGGATGAAGCCACATGTATAAGCTTTGAGGAAGTAGTAGAGTAAGAATGTCATTGGATTTTAGAAATTTGGTATCCATATATTATCAATAAGTAAAAACTTCTTTTGATGGCATCATTCTACAAAAGGATCCAACTAGAACATTGGGTTGGACAAGGATCTAGATTTCAAAATTTATAAATGTTATCCATAGTCATCTGATGCTCTAGTAAGGAGGTATTGAGGAAGAATTGGGATTTATGAACCTTGGGTTTTATGAACTACCACGCCACTCAAAACCAAATGGGGGAGTGTTCATAAAGCCTAAAATATAACAATGCTTAAACTGGAGGATAAAAACTATTATCAAAATAAAAGTATGGTTGAGTAGATATCATTTCCCAATTAAGATGTTTCATAATTTGAACAAGGCCATACTTAAAATTTATTTAGGTGTACCACACTTCATCATCCAAATTACAAATCAATTTTGTGTCATAAAAGGACCATTTATCACACATATAATACCATGCTTCCATTTTCCAAAGGACCTAGTTCATTGGTAAGTGGCCCACTTTATCTTTGGGAGATATCACCATATTTAAATCACCACAAATGACCTAATGAGCATTAGGGAGATCCTCCACAACCCATCACCATAAATGAGTATCCTCAAGCACATCATTCAACTCATAAATATTAATAAATCCAAAGGAATGGCTTTCAATATTTAAAAGGGTCCAAATTAACTAGTTGGTGGGGTCCACTCTAGATTATGCTAAGTATGGTTAACACCTTGGAGAAATAAATGTGATCACACCAACATATCCTACCTCGTGATTATTATTCATAATTATACTATCATTCTAGATAAAGTTACTGACCACCATCAATAAAAAATCTACCACCTTCACTTCTTGTAGATAAATAATGTCCATCTTTGGAAACTTCCTTCTCAAATCATGCACAACAAACTTGAATTTTGGGTTTGTAAGACCTTGAACATTTAATGAAAATAAATTCATAGATGATGGGTTTTAAGAGACATATCTTCAAAATCTAAGCCTTTTAAGGCATCAAAGTGATTCTATAAAAAATTCCCACTACTATCATTTAAAAAACATCCATTTGTACTTTTTTACTCACAGCATATTCAACTCAAAACTCTCCTAGCTCCAACTATATTCACCTTCTAGGAGGGTTGTGAGAGTGTTTGAGTGCATCCCATTAAGTAGGAATTGGTAGAGAGGTTTGATATGAGTTTGTAAAACTAGAAGAACTAGATTGAAAATCCCCTAGACCATAAGATAAAAAATTATCAAAAAGAGGGGTATTGTAGACCCTAGTTATTTATATCACTTTCATATCTTCATCCTATGATAGAGAAGGATTTTTATCTGAAATAACCTAGTCTTATTTTTGATTAGTTATTAACAACTTACGTCCTTTGAAATTTCTTATGTTTTAGCTCATGCATTTAGTGTGGTTGTTATCCTTCCATATTATAGTCTAATGGACTTATTTCATTCTTTTATAGAATTTGGAGATAAATTAAGAGGAGAGGTTGAGAAATTGAGAACATTTATAGGCTAGATGAAATGGATAATCCCAAATTTAATGATCAATAGCCTAGAAGTGAAAGTAAGTACATAAAAAATTGATATACATAATTCAGTGGGAGTGTCTCACATGACCAAATTGAATCTCCACAAACTCTTTAAGGTCTCTAGAAATGTCTAACTCCAAACAAACCCATTCCTATATCTGAGAAGAGAAAAACCTATTTTATTCATGACAAATAAACTAAACTATAGAAGAATTAATCTAGTGAATAAAATGCAAATAGCAGAGTGGGAGACCTAGAAATTCTACCCAAATTGGGATCTTAAGAGAAGTGTGCTCAAAGACAACAAAGTCTTATGTGCAAGGGAGAGAACCATGAGTGATATCCTAACATACTATGTTTCTAACTTATACATAATGAATCCTACATGAGAAGCATATGTGAAATGAGACAAAAAACCCCTGGTTATATTCTAGATTCTTTCAAGCTTTATGCCATGATTATCCTAGTGGTTTTGAATCCAATATCTAGGCATATTTTCATAAGGTATTCAATGTATAAAATAACATATAAAATAGGACTATTCCAACCATTGATAAGTAGTGATAAATTTTGGAATTGGTAAAATAATATTAGGTAATGAAGAGTTGCCTCATGGTACACTTTTGATACAAACTTATTCGGGAACTTGTAGGGTCCATTTATTTATGCTCTTTCATTCTCCTCTATAGTTGAATCAGCTAAGAGAGAATGAGAAGAATTCATTAAACAATCTATCTTTGGTCAAAGGCAATAAACCCTAAAAAGTAATAAATGTTATTCACGTAGCTAATTTAACAAGGGATAAAGTATGAAAACAAGTTGGCTTAATAAAAATCAAGGGTAGAATCTATGATGGTGCATGGAAGAAACACTAGCAAAGCAACACCTTTCCACTTATTCCAACTAAGATTTAAAAATAATTTTCTTTTTTATGACTGCATATACCTTTCAAACTAGACATGATTTCAAAATAATAATGTTTTCCCTTTAAAGCTTTTATATTTGTCCCAACCAAGGTCTAGCTTATGTGGTGAGCCTTGTGAGCATTTTAACAAAAAAAAAAAATTATTACCTCTAAATAATTAGTAACTACTTTTTGTGATTTTAGATTACACATCCTTTTTACATTAGTCATTGACAATCTACCAACATCTAATTTTAGTTTAACTAAATCTATAGGTTTGTTAATCCATTTACTATTGCATTTAATTATTCACCAAATGAGATTATTAAATGTTTTTTCCAAGGAAAGTAACAATTTTAAATAAAAATTAACCTATCAAACATGTCACTCTAAATATAAACATTATAAACCATCAATACACCAATAAACAAATATATAATAAAATACATTCCACCCTTCCAAACTTACCTCAAACCAAGCTCAATCATGATCAGGATTAACTTAAGCTAAAATAATATTCCTATCAACCATAACATATTTTAAACCCAAATTCATATTATGAATTAATTTATATGGCATGTTACCCCTTAGGTAATAAAAATTCACATTATGAAATAACTGAAGTTTATATTGGATATATAAGTTATGAATTTAATATTGTCTTATGATTTATATTTTATGGTTTTAAATGATATTATAATCTTATGATCAATGTCCAACATTGTGGAAAGTAAGTTTTGAAACTTGTAAGGAAATTTATGCTAGGGGATGGCTGCGAGTGGAGAAGGGAGTGGCGGTCCGTCGACAGGCCCCAGGAAGGATGGAGTGACTCCTGGGGTGAACCCTTTTGGACAGGGAGACTTTTACTCCAGCGAGCATACAAGACTCAACAAAGTGAATGGCTATTTATTGAGAAGCCATGATCAACCAATTTTGGTCATTCCCCAAGTGGTAGTTCAAGAAGATGTTAAATACTTGTCTTCACATACCTTGATTTGCAAATTCCTGGGCATTAGGATCCCCCTGGCGGCTCTAAAAGCCTAGATTCATTGCTCTTGGGCCATTGAAGGGGATTTTGACATTATGTTGGCAGGAAATAGCTATTTTTTGGTAAGTTTTTCTTTTGTGTTAGATATAAATTGAATTTTTGAATGAGGACCCTACTTTTATGAGCGTGTGGGTCTATTTCTTAAACCCTGGCATGTGGGGTTTAACTCTACTAATGAACTTCCAGCCTGTGTTCCAGTCTGGGTTCGTCTTCCGTGGCTTCCATTAGAATTTTGGTGAGAGGATATTCTTAGGCAGATATCAACTATGCTGGGAACACCAACAGCTATTGCTCATCAATCACTGAACAAGAAGATCATCTCGTATGCATGCATTTGTGTGGACATGGATCTAAACAACCCTCTGCCAGACTCTATAGAGATTTGTATGGGCTCTTTGTCATGGATTCAACAGATTGATTACGAATCCATTCCCTTCAGGTGTAAAATTTGCCATGTATATGGGCATTTGCATTAGTAGTGCCCTCTAGCTACCAAAGATAAAGGGACTGGACCTGATTCCTTAGTGCCAAATGCAGCTAATGCTGGAAAGGAGATTGGGCATTTGGCTCTCAATGTAAATGCCAAAACCCAACCTGATAGGTTGGGCAAAGGGAAAAATTCAAATAATGTAAGTTTGGTGCAAGGGTCAGGAGACCAAAATCATGTTGGGATGGATGGTTTTATACCAGTTAGAAAGAGAGTGAGAGGCCATGGACAGAGGCATGGAAATGCTGACAGACAGGTTGACTTGGGGTTTAATAGGTTTGAGGCCCTCGATTATATGGCCATAGAAGATGGCATTCTGAAGGAAGACCAGGGGGAAGAAGTGGAGTAACCTAAGTAATTTATAGACCTTAATGAAGTTCAAAATATGCTGGTTTAAATGCCTTTTGAATGTTCTCTACAATAGGAGGAAGGAACGCTTGAGGCTTCGGGTGAGGTGAAAGAGAAGGAAGTTAGATGGGCAGATTTGGCCAAGGAAGGGGAGTCTGGCAAAAAAGAAAAAGGACCTGTCAGTGCACTTGGGTTAATGTAGAAATAATTCAAGAAGGTCACCTCAGCTGCCCCTTCCAAAGCTGGGTGAAGAAAGGACCAAGATAGACTAAAAATTATAGGTGATTTATTGGTGGAAGCTGGGGTTGTTAAAACCTTGGATGAACACTTTCCCCAACCCACCCAATGATAGTCTTATCATGGAATGTAAGGGGTTTGAATATCTCCCCTAAACAAAAAGCTATGCATAGATTGGTTTGGGATCATTCTCCAAATATTTTTTGTGTTCAAGAGACTAAATTGTCAGTTGATTTGCTTTTTGCTTGTATGCTAAATATATGGCCTGTTGGACAGTGGTAATGTATTGGTGCTCAAGGTAGCACAGGAGGTTTAGCCATGGGATGGGACCCAAGGAAAATTTTGCCAATCCACTGGATTTCTAGTATATTAGCTTTATCAGTAGTGGCTTATTCTCTTGAAACTGGTGAACTGTGCCTGTTCACCACCGTATATGCACCTATTGATATTAATGGACAAATGCATCTTTGGGAACACATTTGCTATATCTGAAAGTGTCATCCATTCCTGCCATGGATAGTTGCCAGCGACTTTAATACGGTCCTGAGTGTAGAGGAGAAAAGAGGAGGACTGAATCGGCTAGGCCCCTCTTTTGAATGTCTTCACCATAATGTTGAAATGCTGCACCTATTTGATGTTAGACCTTCAAATGGGCTGTTCACATGGAGCAATATAAGAATAGGTAACGTTGCTATTTCTGAACGCCTTGATAGATTTCTAGTTTCTTATTTTTGGCAATCTAGTGCTATTTCTATCACTTCTGGAATCTTGGACTGGAGAGGTTCTGATCACTGGCCTATCAAGATTTCCATTGGTTATATTGATGGGCCCAAAAAACCTCCTTTTATGTTTCAGCTAATGTGGCTTAGAGATCCATCTCTTCATGATTTCATTGCTCAGTGGTGGAGGCAAGGAGGCCCTGCATATGGAATAGCTATGTATTCCTTTCTTAAAAAGCTTCAATATGTTAAAAGAAAGTTGCAGAGCTGGAATAGAAATTGCTTTGGGAATTTATATTATATGAAGAAGAAGGCTCAAGATCAGTTAGATGAAATAACCAAGCAGATAAGAGACTATGGTTTCTTAGAAGGCCTTCACTTGGAGGAAACTAGAGCTGCAAATGCCTTAGTGGAGTGGGAACTTTGGGAAGAAATCTATTGGAAACAGAAGGCCTGCATTGATTGTCTTTAGGAGGGAGACAAGAACATGGCCTTTTTCCATAATTTAGTACAGGTGTGCCACAATAGGAATTTTATTACTTCTCTTGTCACTCAGGATGGGACTCGCTTAACCTCCTCCCAAGCTATTATTAGAGAAGCTATACGGTACTTTTATAAGCTCTTTAACAGTGACCCTTTACTAGATGAAGGGGCAAAAAATGTTGTGTTATCATGCATTCCCTCATTGGTGAATGAGGAAATGAATGAATGCCTTATGCGGCCAGTTGGTTTGACAGAAGTGGAGGAGGTAGTTTTCAGCATGAAGAGAGGTAAAGCCCCTGGACCAGATGGTTTTCCAGCTAAATTCTTCCACAACTTTTGGGACATCATAAACTAGGATTTAATGGATGTGATACAAGAATTTACTCTAGCAAAGAAATGCTTAGAGCATTGAATGCTATGTTCTTGGCTCTTATTCCAAAGAAGGAGCAGGTAGATAAGCTGGAGATGTATAGGCCCATTGCGCTTTACAATGTTATCTACAAAATCATTTCTAAAATTATTGCATAGAGGCTGAAAGGTCTCCTCCCTTGCCTTATATCAGAGGAACAAGGAGGCTTTGTGGTAGGAAAGCAGATCTTGGACGGAGTGGTGATTGCTTCCAAAGCCATTCACTCTATGAGTACTTCACATGAGAGGGCTATGTTTATTAAGCTTGACTTAGCCAAATCCTATGACAGAGTTAGTTGGAGATTCCTGAGCAAAATCCTTTTGGCATTTGGTTTCAACCAAGATTGGATTAGTTGGGTGTTAAGTTGTATTACTACGCCTTCCTTTTCGGTCGTTATGAATGGAGCACCTTCAGAGCTTTTTGGTGCCTCAAGAGGCCTTCGTCAAGGGGATCCACTTTTACCTTACCTATTCATTATTATGGCTGAGGGGCTTGGGTGGCTTTTCAAATCTTGGGTCTCTCAGAATATTTTACAGGGCTAGAAATGGGGGAATGGGATAACTACCCTGACTCATCTCCAATTTGTTGATGATACTATCTTAGCAGGTAAAGCTCAGATCAGAGAAGTGGAAGCTTGCCACCTCACCCTAGACAATTATTTGGAGGCTTCTAGACAAAAGATTAATGATCATAAGTCCTCCATTTTCTTCTTCAACATGCTTGAGTCTATTCAGAGAAGGATAGCTGCCATACTAAGGTTTCAAACTCAAGTGCTTCCAGTGATTTATTTAGGTATTCCCATAGTGGTGGGACGACAACCTAGGCTATTTTGGTAGAATGTTTTGGACAAGCTAAGGCAGAAAATTAGTCATTGGACTCACAGATGGATATCTACTATTGGTAGAGTGATTTTTCTACAATCAGTTATTTAGGCATTGCCCATATATCGTTGCATGGTTCAAACAGCTCCAGTGTATTTCCTAAAGGAATATGATGCCCTTTCTAGGAAGTTTCTTTCGAGCGGGAATCTCCAAAATACTAAATGGAGTCTTATCAATTGGGCTATTGTGTGCAGACTAAAGCAGGAAGGAGGCCTTGGATTGTGCTCAGCTATTTTGGCCAGCCAAGCTTTGGCTACCAAGTTATATTGGAGATGGTGCTCTAATCAATCTACCCTATGGGCCCAAATTTTGGCAACTAAGTATTTTCTTGGTATTGAATCCCATGATATTTCTAGACTCCCTCTAGAGGGAAGAGGATCGATGGTGTGGGGTACTCTTAAGCTTAGAGCACAGCTAGTGAAAAATAATCTCTTATGGGTGTGCAATAGTGGGACTGAGGCCTTATTCTGGGAGGACTCTTGGGATGGTGCACCTCCCCTATTATTTTCACACCCTCATTTAAAGCCTTTAGCTGATTCCCTTCACTCTGTTGGTTGGAACACTGTGATTCACTACAAAGAACCTATTAGCATGGGTATTACCATTAGATACAGATGGAAAAATTCCTCCAATTGGCTGTCGGGGGGTTCAAAAGAGGATAGAAGAGAATTAGCCCAAATATTTGAATCTAGAGGATGTAATTCAATATAAGGGCGAGATGTTCTTGCCTGGGGTGGAGATGTTACATGATAGTATTTTGTGTCTTCAGGATATATAACTTTGGCCAAGCAATTCTTTAATGGAGATCAATTCATTTGGGGGAAAAAAGTTTGGAACTGGATTTCATGGCCCAAATGTAATTTTTTTCTTTGGCTTCTTACACACAACAAATGTCTCACCTGGGACAATCTTTGCAAGCATGGTTTTCAGGGGCCATCTATTTGTGTTTTCTACCATAACAGTGAGGAGATAGGTTCACATTTATTCTTTCAATGCTCCTTTGCTAAATAGGTCTAGCACCTGTGGTGGAGTGCCTGGGGCGCCCCTTGTTGCCATGTCTCCTCTTTGATACAATTTTGGAATAGACTTGGTCAGGCTCCAGCAAAGAGTTCCCTGTTGCAAATTGCTTGGGCAGTTGGACCCTCATTCATTTTATAAAATCTTTGGCTTGAAAGAAATAGAAGAATCTCAGGGGTGCGCAGCTTGATCTGAGACCTTTGTGGATTAAAATTCTTAACTCACTGCAAGAAACTTTACAAGCAAAATGTATGAGTGGCAGTGACTTAGAATTAGAAGCGGCTAGATTATGTAAGCGCTTAGGACTGGCCCTATCCAAGAGCAGTGAATTTGTGATGTGCAGAGGGTTAGCAAATGGGAGAAATCAGAAGGGGTGACCTATTAATAGAACTGGTCATTAGACTCCACTTGGGGATGGAGTTATTAAAATAAATACTGATGGCTCCTCATGGGGGAACCCAGGCGAGGCTGGCATTGGCTGTATTGGTTGGGATAGCTTTGGGAGCATCCTGTTTCTCTTTTTGATTTATAAAGGTTGTCATACAAATAACCTTATGGAAGCCATGGTGATCCTGGAGGTAGTGAAATTCTGCTTTCAACGTGGATGCTATAATGTTATCTGTGAATCAGATTCACAAGTGGTGATTAACTTGTTGAATAACTATAATTTAGGTAAAGTAGATTGGCATTTAAATGTTATTGCTCAACATATTAGGCATCTTAGTACTTCATTGAATTCAATTTCTTTCAAACACATTCCCCGTGAGTGGAATGGTGCTGCTAATTGCCTTGCTAAATGGGCCTCAGAGAAAGGTCCAGCTTGGAATATTACTGATCAGGGAATGCTCCCTATGAGTTTGTATCAGGAACTGGTTTATCTGGTGGATCAGGAGAAAGACTTGTAACTGTTGTTTTATTTTTCTTCTTAATAATTTTTTACCCCCTTTTAGTTAAAAAAAAAGTCCAACGCCGTGAATCATGGATTTCTATTCAATATCAATATGATTCATGTAAAATAAAATCTTGAATACCTTCTAATCAAAGTCACATTATCAAAAACTATTATGACATGAAGAACAATATTGGATAACATTAATTTGATAGAGTTATCTATTGAAAACTTAATTTAAAGCATCTAAATGTCTCATTACATCATTCTCATTGTCAGTACACTTAATCATTGATATGAATTATTATTCAATCTTATACCTATGCATTCCCCAAATTCAAATTGGAAATTATGACACTTATAAATTACTGAATATACTATCAAATTGCATTGAAAACTAATTAGATTGATACTAAAAATAAATAATAATTTCATTTAGAACCACCTCTTTTTTAAAACACTTAATCAATATTAGAAGTGAAATTTCATTTAAATGTAGCAATCATATGTATTTAAGAGAATAAAAATGCATATCTAATTGAATTCAAATGAGTTTACCCCCACCACAGTTTTATATTTTATGACATAAGTCATCTATATGGTAGTATCGAAGATATGAATAATAGAAAAGATGGGGTAGGGGAATAAAAATGATGCAACACTAGTGACCTTTTTAGATAATTATACTTATAAAAATGGGTTTAATTATAAATTACAATTTATTAAAACCCATGAAATTAACAGTGTGATCTACGTTTAATCATTTATCAAGTCACTATGTGTAAACCTCTTTTATAAGAAAATTGTCTGACTAGCATGGCATAAAGAAAGGAATAGATTAAATAAGGAGATTTAGGCTAAATAAATTTCCAATGTGAAGTGTTAAATATAACTTATAAAATTTTAGTAATGATATCAACATATATATAATCAATCTATGTTTAAGTTATAAATAAACTATCCTTTGAATGACCATAACCCAAAATATCAAAAGGAAATCAGTACATACTTAAATATCCAGTTCCTAAATTAATTTCTTGTCATGATGATAAATTATTTATTTTATAACAAATGTTGATATTTCAAACAACAAAATAGAGAAAACACAAAAATGAAAACCAAAAAGAAATGAAACTATACAAAATAAACTAGTTATAAAATTATTTTAACTAATGTCCATCAACTTAATAATGTAGCCAATTTCCATCTAAATCCTAAAAATAAAAAAATTATTTTTACTAATAATATCTATAATTTTATGTGGACCTATCCAAATATAATCAAACTTATGATTCTTACTTAAATCTTCATGTGATTTGTCCCAATAAAGAATGATATCACCCACTTCAAAACATTCAATAGATACCTTTTATCAAAAAACTTATTCAAATTTTCCTTAGCCTTTTATAAATTTTTAAAAAATTAGTATCTTTAGAATCAACTAATTTTATTGATTTATTAAGTCTTAGTTCAATCAAATTAGTGTCTCATGCTAAATATTGTAAAGCAGTACAAGTAAATGAAATTTTAAGCTCAATAGGTAATATGGTTTCAAATTCATAAGATAACATAAATGGAGAATAACTAGTATCTATTTTGACAATGATATGATTATCCCTTAATGTTTCATATATATTAAGATGGTAATCCCAATTATTCTCATAAACTAATTTTTTTCATGATAGAAATCAAATTTATATATCTAGATTTGGATTGCCCATTTTCTTGAGGATAATATTTTTAAGAATGACTTCAAATAATAGAATAATGTCCTAAAAAATCTAAATATTCAATTGAAATTAATTGAGGAACATTATCTGAGATGATTTCATATGGAATACCAAATCTAGAGAATGTTTGATTTTCAAAGAATGAAATGACATCTACTATAAAAGAACTTTTAAGTGATTTAGTCTTAGGCCAATTCACAAAATAATCTGTAGTAGTTAGAATATAATTGTTACCAATAGAATAAGGTGGATGAATATCTAAAATAAACTCAATCCCCCATTTGGTAATTGGTTTTTAGGTATTATAGTATTTAAAGTCACTAATGGTAATTTATCTCTTCCAATAAATAATTGACAAGGAATTCATACACAAATAGATTATAAGCATCCTGAAATATTGTAAGCCATAAATAAAATGTGAATAAAATTTTCTAAATAGTAGTTTTCAGTACACAATGACCCCCATAACTTTCTTCCTGACATCATCTAAGAACCTTTTGACTTTGTTCATGAGTTAAGCACCTTAATAAAACACCGTTTTTGTTTCTATAAACTAGAATATTTTCTAATAAATAAAATTTTAATTCTTGGAATATAAAATATCATATTTGCCTTTTATTCAAATTTTCAAGACATATCTAATTTTTAAAATTATAGATGAAATCATGATATCAATCATTTTCAGCTAAAAAATAATCCCAATAATAATTTTATGCCCAAATTTAATTTTTTTAAAGAGAAATCAACAACATTCATGCACTAAAAATAAGGTTTAACATTTAAAAAATCATCAATTAGTAAGATAAAAACATTTATACTAGAAGAATGATTTTTATCTAAATGTGTTTCCAAATCATTGCCATTTATGGTTTCAAATATTTGAAATTCAAGATCAAAATCTTTAATTCTCAAAATCCATTTTACTAACCTTCCCCGAATAGTTGGTTCTTTTAAAAGATAAGAAATAACATGTATATTAGACCTTAAAATAACCTTATTTACCATTAATAGATAATGAAATTAAATTAAAAAAGAAACAAAATTTAAAATAAAAGGATACCTGGTTTTTGTATCTTTTAAAACTTGGTTCATATAACCAAGAGGTTTTTCATGACTTTGAGTGATTACATCAGCTATGAATTTATTATTTGCATTCACATAAAGAATAAAATATTTAGTTAAATAAAGTTTCACAAATATAGGTTCACTTTTAATAGTATTTTTGACATTATTGAAAGCATTATTGGAAATATTGTCATTGATGTCAAAGGTCTAGCATTATTGGTGATAAAGGTCCTATTTCATTTAATGGTGTTTTTAGCATTCATATCTTGGATAATGTGTGTTAATATTTTTTTAATATTAATGAATATATTTTTAGTTGTATATAAGTCAAAAGAGGACACATGGAGAAGTCAAAGAGTCATGGGGTAAATGACAAAATAGGAATGGGACACATTTTCTCATGAAGAATCATCCTGAAGAATTTCAAGAGTCACCATGTAAGGACAAAAGAGGGTATGAAGCATTTTTCCATGAATGGAAACTTTGAAGAATATGAAAATTTACCAAGATAAAGACAAAATAAGAAAGGATTCATTTGATTATGAAGGTTCACCATATGAATTTTCAAATGCAAAGATATGAAGGGTCATGCAAGTTTGGTGCCATTTTGCATGAGGATTGAAGGGTCACAAAGGGTGAATGCCAAAGGTCATTTGGAAATCTATAAATAAATTCTTGAGAATCTATTTGTAATATACAAGAGAGTGCATGGTTTTTATTTATTTTTGAAGAGAGAAAAGCAGGAGATATTATAGAATTCTATCATGTGTTGAGTAAGGAACATTGAGAGATAGTTGTTTTTTATACACAAGATGGGTTAGTACTCCTATGGGTTGGAGCTCAAAAATAGTTGATGTGTTGGTGCTCAGAAAAAGGGTTGGTGCTTCTACATGTTGGTGTTTACAAACTTTGTATTTCGAGTTAGTGCTTATTCATATACTTGAGATTGTTCTTTATGGTTTTTCCCACTTTGAGTTTCCATATAAAAATATGCTCTCTCTCTCTCTCTCATGGTACATATTATTATTTCAGTTTTATTGCATATCTTGAATGTGTGATTAAGTGGTTAAAGAAAATAAATCAAATTAAGTAAAATATATATAATATAGTAATTCACCCCCACCTCTCAGTATATTTTATGCTTAACAATTGGTATCATAGTAGGTTCCTTTTTAAAAAGTTTTACATCTTGAAGGTAGATCGGGAAAGCACTATGGTTGGATCACATGAAGGTTTTTCTACAAATAAGGAACCTTTTTTTATGGGGAAAATTATGATTTTTAGAGCATAAACATGAAGACTTATTTGTTTTCCCTTGGATTAAACATTTGGAAAGAAATGGTAGAGGAATATGAAGAGCCACAGACACTTGTAACTCCTCTAGTAGAAAAGAAGGCAAGTGAAAATAATGTTAAAGCTTTAAATGATATTTTATGTGGTTTATGTGAATCATAATTATGAAAGTTATGTAATGCAAATTTTCTTATGAAACTTGGGTAAAACTTGAGAATATTTACAAAGGTGATGGAAAGGTTCAGCAAGCTAAGCTTTAGACTTTCATAAGGTAGTTTGAGAGTTTGAAGATGGAAGAGGAATAAAATATAGTAAGTTATCTTTTGTAGGTTGATCAAAAAGTTAATCAAATTCGTGGTCTTGGAGAAAAATTATAAGAATCAATTATGTCTCAAACCCATTGAGATATGATGAAAAAGTTTTGGCAATTGAAGATATGAAGAATTTATCCAAGCCAAATATGGATTAACTACATGGTATTCTTATGGCATATGAAATGGGGACCAAACAAGAGAAAACCTCAAAGAGAGAAGTTGATTTCAAGATATCAAAGAAAGAGAAGGCTAAGATTAAATAATCAAGTGAAAGTTATAGAGATGATGAAGATGACAATAGAGCTCTATTCATTTGCAAGTTGAAAAAGGGCATAGGTAAATATCAAGAAAAATAACCTTTTAAATGTTTTAATTGTGGAAAGATTAGACATTTTGTAGCTAAGTGCCTAGAAAAGGGTAATGGTGACAATGAATAAAGAAAATCTGCATACAAGAATAATTTTAAAGGAAACTTAAAGAAGGGATTTGAGAAGAAGAGTTTATATTCTAAAGATCCTAGCTCACCCAAAGATAGAGCAGTCAGTGATTCAGACGAAGAAGATATTTTATTCATGGCCATACAAGAAGATGCCTCTACAAGAAAAAGTATAAATGATCAAGAAGAAGAATATGATGAAGCCAAAGTGAATATGTAAGGATAAATCATTTATGCCTTAGAATATTTAAAATCTCTTGAGAAGAAGAATCGAATATTAAATCTCTAGATTGAGAGAAATGAAAAGGAGTCAAAGGAAATAATTGAAGATCTACAAGCACACATTGAAGAAGTCAAAAATAATGAAGAATATATAACAACACAATCGTAAAAAGTAAGTAAAGAATTTTTAAGGTATGTTATTGAAACTACTTCTTTAAAATATCCTATGAAAAAAATAAAACAATCAATAATAGAGCAGCTAATGATTGAAAATTTCAGAATAACACTAATATATTGAATAAGATATTAGAAAGTCAAATATCAATGTTAGATAAGATAGGTATCATATTTAAAAAAGAGAAAGAGGAGACCACTACTTTTACAGACAAGGAAAAAGGAAAGAGCTATGTTAAAGCTCTTACAAAAGAGGAAATCAAAAGGGAAGAAGTTAATAATATAGAGGACATCTTAAACAAAGAAGGATAGAAAGATTAGAGCTACAAAAGGCAATTAGGTTAGAGATACAAAAATAGGTCCTATTTTTATGGTTACTATTTTTATTTTAATGTATATTGTCATAAGAAAATATAATGTTGAAAAAGGGATAGTAATTTCAAAAATAAGGAGAAGAAAAGTCATGTAGAGTCAAGTAGAAGCCACAACTCTTTTACTCCTCTATCAGGCTTTAATATAAAGGCCGTAATATGTCACAAGTGAAACAAATTCAAACACATAGATTGATACTATAGAATCATGTTCAAGTTAGTCAAGAAGGACCAGAGTTTCAAGGCTCCATTCATTAAGAAGAAAGTTTAGATCGGTTCATGGTAGAAGAAACAACCTAAAAAATCTATGTTATTGCGAAAAACTTTGCATGTAAGAAATAAAGAAAAGCCATGGTTCAATGATAGTGGATTTTTGAGGAACATGGTAGGATACAAAATCAAGTTCATAACCTTGAATAAGATCAATGGTGGCATAGTGAAATTTAGAGATAATACAACTACTAAAATTGTGAAAAAAGGTACATTAAATTTGGATAATGGTAGAACTAAAATTGAAAATGTTTTATATGTAGAAGGTCTTAAGAATAATATTTTAAGAGTAAATCAAATGTGTGATTAGGGGAACACACTAAAGTTTTATGAAGAAGGTTATGGAATTAGGAGATAAGATTCAGATGTGTTGGTTGTAGACGCTCAAAGAATAGGCAATAATTTGTAGATGATATCAAACATAAAAAGTCAAAGATGTTGTTTGACTCATATTGAATAAAGTTAGCTATGGCATCAGAGAATGAGACACATAAATTTTAATTTTAACATTAGCAAGAAGTAAGTAGTCAAAAATCTTTCAAAGATTATAAATCCATCCAACACGCTTTGTGAACCTTATCAACATGGGAAGCAGGCTAGAAGGTGGTTCAAAACAAAAGAGTACTCGACCACTCAGATGCTAGAGCTTGTTCACACTAATCTATGTGGACCTATGAGAACTCAAATTACTCAAGGTGAGAGATATTTCATGCTACTTATTAATAATTTTTTACATATGACTTGGGTAATGTTTTTAAAGAAAAAATCATAATCTTTTAGACATTTCAAAGCATTCAAAGCATTAGTTGAGAATGAAACTAGTTTGAAGATTAAGTGTCTAAGATCAGATTGAGGAGGAAAATTCATGTCAGATTAGTTTATTGAGTTTTATGAAGACTATGGAATAGAGAGACATATTTCAACAACTAGAATTCCATAGAAAAATGGAGTAGTTGACTAGAGAAATAGAATAGTTTAGGAGATGGTGAAGATAATGCTAAATGAATCCAAGATACCAGATAAATATTATAGAGAGTAAATTGCTATAGTAGTACATATTTAGAACAAAGCATTATTGAGAGTCAATAGTGACAAAACTCCTTATGAGCTATGAAAAGACAAACCAACAATAGTTAATTATTTTAGAGTTTTTAGCATCAGATGCTTCATAAAGTGAACTGATAAAATACATGGTAAGTTTGAATCCAAATTAGATGAAGGTATATTTTTTGGTTATTCTTGAAAAATTAAAGCTTATAAATGTTATAACAAAATAACCTTGAAAATTGTTAAAAGTTTAAGTGTTAGGATAGAAGAAGATGGAACACAAAGAATCAATGATCCAATAGACATTCTTGATATCATTGAAGAGGAAGATTTTGAAGAATCAAATGAAGATGAGAAAAAGGAGAAAAAGGAAACCAAATATCCATTCAAATATGTTTAGATAAACCATAATAAAAGTTACATCATCAAGGACATAAATGAAGGAATTCACACCAGAAGAATGATTGTAAATGAATCTGAGCAAGTTAATTTATCTTTGTTATCCAAAATTCAGCCTACAACTTTTTTAGAAGCTAGGCATGATAAGCATTGGTGATGCAAACTGTAACATCCAAATGATGTAAACTGCTTGCTCTGAACCTACTATTTATCTCTCATTGTTCATGGATTTAGATCATCTCATAATTGACTGGAATCTTCATAATTATCAGTATTGTATACAAATTATGAAGAAGCATACTACAAATTTACTATCACAAATCATCCCTGTATAAGTTCCATAATAAAATATAGAGACATGATTAATAAGCTCTACTAACATACAGTAAATGCATACACCAATATGAGATGAAAGGTATTGACGTAAAATAGAGACTATGTTGGAGAGAACTAGAAACCACATAGGTTCAAACCCAAAATATGGCCCTCCTTCAATCGTTGTTGCCCACTTTGTAGGCACTTGAATCGTTTGACGGAATGCCCAAATCAAATTTGGCACCCTAGACTATTTCTTGAACTTACAGTTATAGCTTTACTATTACCTTTGAACATCTCTGTTGCAGGATTTTAACAATTCCACTGTGGATGCATCAGAAATAACTGCTTTTCTATGTACACAATCTTGACACTATGAATATGTCATATGACAGAAGTTTGCTTTGCTGAAGCCTGACAGCCAGCCAGAATTATACTTTTGGTGCATTGGATCAATTACATTCCAAAACTTTGAACCAAATGATCAACTATGACTGCCTTGGGAACAACCTTTTTTTTTCTAATCATCCACCTGTACCTCAAAATTCTAGCATATCACCTGATCCTTCTGTATCCTTAGCCCAAAAGGCTGTATAAAAGGACATCTCCATTCTCTGACTCGACTCTCTAGCCGAATATAGCCCTACGGCCAATCTAATTGCAGCCAAGCATAAAAATGTAGCCATTCACGTTTTTATTTGACAAGGCAATCAATTGTTCATGTTTTCTTGGATGTAAGAAGCATGCTTATTATGTGTGGCGTCTCTACTTGCTCTGAACCTACTATTTGTCTCTCATTGTTCATGGATTTAGATCATCTCATAATTGACTGGAATCTTCATAATTATCAGTATTGTATACAAATTATGAAGAAGCATACTACAAATTTACTGTCACAAATCATCCCTGTATAAGTTCCATGACAAAATATAGAGACATGATTAATAAGCTCTACTAACATACAGTAAATGCATACACCAATATGAGATGAAAGGTATTGACGTAAAATAGAGACTATGTTGGAGAGAACTAGAAACCACACAGGTTCAAACCCAAAATATGGCCCTCCTTCAATCGTTGTTGCCCACTTTGTAGGCACTTGAATCGTTTGACGAAATGCCCAAATCAAATTTGGCACCCTGGACTATTTCTTGAACTTACAGTTATAGCTTTACTATTACCTTTGAACATCTCTGTTGCAGGATTTTAACAATTCCACTGTGGATGCATCTGAAATAACTGCTTTTCGGTGTACACAATCTTGACACTATGAATATGTCATATGATAGAAGTTTGCTTTGTTGAAGCCTGACAGCCAGCCACGATTATACTTTTGGTGCATTGGATCAATTACATTCCAAAACATTGAACCAAATGATCAACTATGATTGCCTTGGGAACAACCTTTTTTTTTTTAATCATCCACCTGTACCTCAAAATTCTAGCATATCACCTGATCCTTCTGTATCCTTAGCCCAAAAGGCTGTATAAAAGGACATCTCCATTCTCTGACTTGGCTCTCTAGCCGAATATAGCCCTACGGCCAATCTAATTGCAGCCAAGCATAAAAATGTAGCCGTTCACGTTTTTATTTGACAAGGCAATCAATTGTTCACGTTTTCTTGGATGTAAGAAGCACGCTTATTATGTGTGGCATCTCTACTCATTTGCATAGGGGAATACTCTTCAAAGGTGGCGAACGGAGTCTTTCATAATGATTACTGGAAGTGGGCAAACACTTATGAAGAGTCCAGAACACGAGAAATCCTTAGGTGCAAATTATGTTGTTGCGAGGAGCAGAAGGGTGGCTTAGGAGCGTGCCTTAACAGATAGCCAAAGAGATGAAATTGAAGACATACTCTAGGCCTTAACTTTGGAAAGAAGTCAAATAAAAGAGGTTATGGGGTTTGCTTTAGATAATGCTGATGCAGTAAATGCATACAGACATGATTGACAAGCTCCACTAACATACAGTAAACGCATACGCTAGATCTACCCAGAACCATATGCTCCACCTAGTATAAACTTTAATAATTGGAGTATAAAACAATTAACATGATAAGTAGACATCAATCTGGAACTCATTGAACTTACTCGTGAAGCTAGTAATCATCAACAGGTATCAAAGAGGTTGCTCACAATAGTCTATCAACCATGAAGGAGAATTGGACCTCAAGAATTTATTGTCCACCATCAGCTGATCCGTGGAAATCGATGGAATGTTGTTTGTACTAGCTCCAACAATCAACAGTGCCTAATAATGTTTCTTGTGCTTTTAGAATGCTTTTCTGGTTCCAGGCCGCTCTTCTTTATTTCCAATCTGTGTGTATTCTTGAAATGTCGATCCACGCCAGCACATTGGTTCCACTTTAAACTGAATATTAATCCGTGCAATTTTCCAACCCCAGCTTGGCAATTTGGAAGGAGAATGTAGTGAAGATCGCTTAGAAGCTGATCCCAAAACTCAACCAGCAAAAATCCATGGCATAATATAATCTTTCCTTCTTTATTGAGATATCAAAAACTTTTACGCAGACCTATTATAGACTGATACCTACAGAACCTCTATACAGTTTATACGGCCTTTAAGGCCTTCTTTTCTTTTCTCTAACTACTACCCTATATCCCTGTCCATATCAGAACAATATATATTTTTGTTTTCAATGAATCTTTTTCCTAACCTCTACGCCAACTTGGGCTCCAAAAACAAAAACAGTTTTAGCTTTACCAGCATATTCTAATATGAGAAGATTTATCACCAATATTATCTTACGGTTGAAAATCTTTCAACCATTCTCCTCATTTCCTCAACAGCTCCACATTTACCTTCTTACTTTTACTTTTTACATTTATTTCTCCTTAGATAATATTTGAGAGGCAATAATTTTATATTTGGATTTAATCATAAACATGTCTTCCCAGGATAGCTGTAGATGCTCCTGCATCATACTCTCCCTCTAGAAACAATTTGAACCTTAGTTCAAATGAGATGCTGCCTCCATGCTTTAGCCTTCATTCTATACCTGGATCCCACGGTCTTCTTGTCAATGATAATGCTTGAATTTGTCTTTGATGGTCTTTGCCTTTCATCTTGCTATTCTTTTTCTTCTGGTATGTTCTTCTCCTCATCTCCTTCTCAGCTGCCAGGTCCAATCTCCATGCTTCTTCATCTTCATACATATCTTCAAAACATATGTCTTCATCTTCATATATGTCTTCCATACCTGCATTCAAAACATCAAAAGCCACCTTAGTAGAAAAACATTGAGGCCATGAAGCCTCTTGGCTGCCTTCACATTTCTGTTTCTTGATCAAAATTGTTTTGACCTCTTTGCTTTGTCCTTGTATTATCTCACTCTTTCTAATGCTGCCTTCACCATGGCTTGTACCTTTACACCACTCTCTTGGATTACCAAACAGCTCCTCTATCATTCTCAACTCTACCTTTAGTGAGATCTCATCTATCTCACAATATTCATCAAACTTGGGCTTATCAACTTGAAGGATTTCTTGTTTCTTACTAGCCTTACTATTCATTTCATCACTCAACACAAACTCATTCAAATCTTCATGTCCTATATCAAACTTAGGACCAGATTGTCTTTCATCCTCTATAATTACATTCATCCACTTTATAGTTTCTTTATACAAATCAGCTTCTTCATCCACATCAGTATATTCATCAAAAACAATTGTAGTATTCATACCTTCTGTCTCTTTGCTTTCTTCAATCTCTGCTTGAAGCCATCTTGTTTGTTTTGCTGCATACTTTCTCCTTTTCTCATCATCCATCCATTTTGAAATCTCTCCTTGCTGCATATTAGTCTTCATAGCCACTTTCCATTCCTCATTTTCCATAAAAATATCATTAAATGATTCAAACAAATCATTATCCCTTTCATTGCAAGCAATTAACTTACCTTTCCATGTACTTGTGTCATCCTTTACCTTTCTCCATTGATTTCTTGGTGTTGCTGTCTCAACACTCACATCTTCATTCTTTGCCTTCTTAGGCACCCACACTTGTTTCTCCTTTTTATCATTTGACTTCACAAGCCATTTAGGCATCCTGTAACCATGCCCTTTTGACAATATGGAAAAACTAACTTTGTTTATCCTCTTATTTTCTTGCACATTCATATGAGGAAAATCAATATTATAAGGTAAACTTGCCTGCTTGCATACTTGTTGCTTGCTTGTGTGCTTCACCATCCACTTAGGCATCACATATCCATGATTGACTAATTTTTGTGAGGATTTCATCTTCCTCTTGCCTCTTCTAACCTGTGCATTAATATCTTCATGCTCACAATAACAATCAAAATCAGCACTTAACACTTCATTTACCTCTTTGTTAGCTTGTTCCACGGAGCAATCTTTTTCTTCCTTTGTGCTTGGCTGTCCTCTTTCCTCTTCCTGGCATTCAATGGCATCTTGGAATTCATCTTCATCTTCCTCATCAACAGCAAACTCACTTCTCTCTCCTGCACATTCACTTGTGCATTTGGTGTCTTCTCCTGTACCGATCTCTTCATTCTCCAAGGCCATTCTCTTGACCTTCACAAGGCTGCTCATACCTATACTTACCCATTCAAAAATAGCATTAAATACAAAAACAAGAGACCATAATGTCTCCATGAGTATCCTCTTAATGGACATTCTCATCTTTCCAAGTGCTCTTCCTGGCACTTCCTCTTTTCTTTCTTTTCTCTTGTTCTCCTCAATGAGAACCTTCTTCTCAACTTCTTCTTCTTGCTGCCCACTTGGCAACCTTCTTATCTTCTTGCCTCTTTCGGCTTCCCTCTTCATGGCAATCTTCTTTTGCCTTCTTCTCCTTTTCACTAGGAGATCTATCGGCCACTTTATCCTCTTCTTTATTGGCCATCCCATGCCTTCGTATTCAGCTGCATCCAAGACTCATACTCATCTTTAACCTTAGCTAATTCTTTCTTCAAACTAGCAATTTCTTTATTAAAATCAACATTAGTCATACCTTTGATGCTTGCTTTCCTCTTGCTGCCCTCATGTGCCTTCAACAATGCTTCCATCTCTGAGATCCTCACCCAAGTCTTTTCCACCTTGGTCTTTTGATCCTTTGTCTCACCCAAGCCTTTTCTCCTTGACTGGTCTTTTGACAATCCATGTGATCTCACCTAGGCCTTTTACAGCCTAGTCTTTTGATCCTCTTCTCTCAATCCTACAGCAACTCTTTAAACAACTCTTTAACAAACACAAATTACAAATCCAAGCTTACCTTGCTTTGGATCTTTCTCCTTCTAGGCAGTCCCTCTATCACTCTTCTCAAAACTTCATCCTTTACCTCACCTAAGTTTGTTTCACCTTAGTCTTTTGGCAAACTATCCAAGCTTCCTCTTGGATCTTCAATAAGTCTTCCTTGGCTTCTTCCCCTTCTTAAGCCTCAATGGCTTGGCTGCCTTTCTCTTCACCTATTGCTTGCTTTTTTTTTAACAAAATAAACTCAAATCAAATAACATAGACTTCTCATACCTTTCCTCCAGCAGAGTCTTCTAGTGCTTGTCCTGCTGATCCTTGCCAATTCCTATCACAACTGTAACATCATTCTTTTCTCAATTCTGTAGTAACAAATTATCAATTCCCAAGAGCTTCAAGCTCTGATACCAAATGATGCAAACTGTAACATCCAAATGATGTAAACTGCTTGCTCTGAGCCTACTATTTGTCTCTCATTGTTCATGGATTTAGATCATCTCATAATTGACTGGAATCTTCATAATTATCAGTATTGTATACAAATTATGAAGAAGCATACTACAAATTTACTGTCACAAATCATCCCTGTATAAGTTCCATGATAAAATATAGAGACATGATTAATAAGCTCTACTAACATACAGTAAATGCATACACCAATATGAGATGAAAGGTATTGACGTAAAATAGAGACTATGTTGGAGAGAACTAGAAACCACACAGGTTCAAACCCAAAATATGGCCCTCCTTCAATCGCTATTGCCCACTTTGTAGGCACTTGAATCATTTGACGGAATGCCCAAATCAAATTTGGCACCCTGGACTATTTCTTGAACTTACAGTTATAGCTTTACTATTACCTTTGAACATCTCTATTGCAAGATTTTAACAATTCCATTGTGGAGGCATCTGAAATAACTGCTTTTCCGTGTACACAATCTTGACACTATGAATATGTCATATGACAGAAGTTTGCTTTGCTGAAGCCTGACAGCCAACCACGATTATACTTTTGGTGCATTGGATCAATTACATTCCAAAACTTTGAACCAAATGATCAACTATGACTGCCTTGGGAACAACCTTTTTTTTAAAAAAATCATCCACCTGTACCTCAAAATTCTAGCATATCACCTGATCCTTCTATATCCTTAGCCCAAAAGGCTGTATAAAAGGACATCTCCATTCTCTGACTCGACTCTCTAGCCGAATATAGCCCTACGGCCAATCTAATTGCAGCCAAGCATAAAAATGTAGCCGTTCACATTTTTATTTGACAAGGCAATCAATTGTTCACGTTTTATTGGATGTAAGAAGCACGCTTATTATGTGTGGCATCTCTACTGATTTGCACAGGGGAATACTCTTCAAAGGTGGTGAATGGAGTCTTTCATAATGATTACTGGAAGTGGGCAAACACTTATGAAGAGTCCAGAACATGAGAAATCCTTAGGTGCAAATTATGTTGTTGGGAGGAGCAGAAGGGTGGCTCAGGAGCGTGCCTTAACAGATAGCCAAAGAGATGAAATTGAAGACATACTCCGGGCCTTAACTTTGGAAAGAAGTCAAATAAAAGAGGTTATGGGGTTTGTTTTAGACAATGCTAATGCAGTAAACGCATACAGACATGATTGACAAGCTCCACTAACATACAGTAAATGCATACACCAGATCTACCCAGAACCATATGCTCCACCTAGTATAAACTTTAATAATTGGAGTATAAAACAATTGACATGATAAATAGACATCAATCTGGAACTCATTGAACTTACTCGTGAAGCTAGTAATCATCAACAGGTATCGAAGAGGTTGCTCACAATAGTCTATCAACCATGAAGGAGAATTGGACCTCAAGAATTTATTGTCCACCATCAGCTGATCCGTTGAAATCGATGGAATGTTGTTTGTACTAGCTCCAACAATCAATAGTTCCCAATAATGTTTCTTGTGCTTTTAGAATGCTTTTCTGGTTCTAGGCCACTCTTCTTTATTTCCAGTCTGTGCGTATTCTTGAAATGTCGATCCACGCCAGCACATTGGTTCCACTTTAAACTGAATATTAATCCGTGCAATTTTCCAACCCCAGCTTGGCGATTTGGAAAGAGAATGCAGTGAAGATCGCTTAGAAGCCGATCCCAAAACTCGACCAACAAAAATCCATGGCATAATATAATCTTTCCTTCTTTATTGAGATATCAAAAACTTTTACGCAGACCTATTACAGATTGATACCTACAGAACCTCTATACAGTTTATATGGCCTTTAAGGCCTTCTTTTCTTTTCTCTAACTACTACCCTATATCCCTGTCCATATCAGAACAATATATATTTTTGTTTTGAATGAATCTTTTTCCTAACCTCTACGCCAACTTGGGCTCCAAAAACAAAAACAGTTTTAGCTTTACCAGCATATTCTAATATGAGAAGATTTATCACCAATATTATCTTACGGTTGAAAATCTTTCAACCATTCTCCTCATTTCCTCAACAGCTCCACATTTACCTTCTTACTTTTACTTTTTATATTTATTTCTCCTTAGATAATATTTGAGAGGCAATAATTTTATATTTGGATTTAATCATAAACATGTCTTCCCAAGATAGCTGTAGATGCTCCTGCATCAGGCAATGGATAAGGAATAAAATCAGATAGAACAAAATGATACTTGAGAATTAGTGCCAAGACTAAAATATCACAATGTGATAGGAACAAAATGGGTTTATATAAATAAGTTGAATGAAAATGGATAAGTGACCAGGAATAAAGTAATATTAGTATGTAAAGGATATGCTCAAATTGAGGGAATAGTTTTTGAAGAAAATTTTGCACTAGTGGAAAGGCTAAAGGATATTAGAATGTCTCTTGCATATGCAGTTTTTAGAATTTTTCAAAGTGTTTTAGATGGATGTCAAATCTACTTTCTAAATGAGAATATAGAAGAAGATTGTTGGAAATATTGTCATTGATGTAAAAGGTCTAGCATTATTGGTGATATAGGCCCCATTGCATTTAATGTTTTTTATCTTGGCTAATCTGAGTTAATATTTATTTAATATTAACAAATATATTTTTGGTTGTATATGAGACAAAGGAAGGGCCCATGGAGAAGTCAAAGAGCCATGGGGTAAAGACAAAAGAAGGATGGGATGCATTTTCCCATGAAGAGTCATCTTCGGGAATTCCAACAGTCACCAAGTGAAGACAAAAGAGGAATGGTGAAATTTCTCATGAACGGACACTTTAAGGAATACAAAAAGTCACCAAAGATAAGGACAAAAGTGAGAAGGATGTTTTTGGTCATGAAGGGTCACCACATGACTTTTCAAAGGCAATAATATGAATGGTCATACAAGTTTGGCACCATTTTCCATGAAGATTGAAGGGTCATAAAGGGGGAAGGCCAAAGGTCATTTGGAAAGCTATAAATAAATGCTTGAGAAGCCATTTGAGTATATGAGAGATAGAGGTTGATTTGATATTGTAATATCTAGCTTAGAAGAGCAATTATGAGAGATGAATATGATTTGTATTTGTTATATCAATCTTAGAAGAGCAAAGGTGAGAGAGAGGAAAGAGATGTATTAAACTATCATTTGTTTAGATAGAAACATTGAGAGATAGGTGTGTGGTACACACAAAGGGGTTGGTGCTCCTATGGGTTAGTACTCATGAATTGTTGTTGGGTTGGTGCTCGATAAAGGGGTTGGTGCTCCTGTGGGTTAGTGCTCATGAATAGTAGCTAGGTTGGTACTTGGCAAAGGGGTGTGGTGCTCCTATGGGTTGGTGTTCACGAATAGTAGCTGAGTTGGTGCTTGGTAAAGGGGTACGGTGCTCCTATAAGTTTAGCTTGTGAATATTTTTTGGGTTGCTTCTCATTCATATACTTGAGATTGTTCTCCATGGTTTTTCCCACATTGGGTTTCCACGTTATATCTGGTGTCTCTCTATATCTTGTGTGGTGTTTATTGTTTGAGTTTTATTGCATATCTTGAATTCTTGATTAAGTGGAATTTGGTTAAAGTAAAGTTTTATAAGATATATGATATATTAATTCACCCCCCCCCCCTCTTAGTATATCCCATGCTTAACAATTGGTATCAGAGCAGGTTTATTCAGAAAGGGTTTAACAGTTTGAAGGTAGATCAAAGAAAAGCATAAGATGGCCAAGTAGGTAAAGAAGGAGAATCACGAGTTGAAATATGTGGTTGAGGCTCTTAAGGAATAGTTGTGTATCTTGTATTCTAAGTTGGATATAGAAGTAAAATAAAATAAGGTATTTATTAAAGATCTTAAGAATCAGTTATAGGTTGCAAATTCAATTTTAACATGAAAAGAAGAAGAGTGTAATCAGTTGAAGGATGAGTTAGGTTATTTAAAGGATAATGATGAGAAGCTTATAATCAAGGTTGAGAAAGATCATGAAATATTGGTCCAAGGAAAGAAGGATGTAGGTTTTGAAGGAAAACCAAAGAAGTCAATTAGGCATCCCAATGCTTTCAAGTTTTCAAATTCTTTTCATGGCAATCATTTTGTTTGTCATCATGTTGGTCATAGGGAAGAGACTATATGAGGAAAAGTAATCAATCAAAGGGAGATCTCAGTTACATTCAAGTAAAAGGTGTGAGAAATATTGTTTGCTTTTGTTGTCATGAGGTCAGCCATATTGCTAAATTATGTCAAAATAAAGTAAAGAGATATTCAAGGTATGCCAAAGGATTTAGAGCCCTAGAAAATATGAGAAAAGACAAATTTAGGTTTGGAGACCTAAAATAGTAAAGGTTGATCAAGTTGAGTTTAAAAGTGGAAATGAATTACTTGCTATACTAGATAAAGAATCAGATAGGAAGGATTGCGTAGAATATCTTGTTACATTTCAACATAAACTTTGTCAAGATAAGATAGTTGCAAAAGTTGAGTATATGGAAAACATCATAAATGATAAGGTTAGACATGCTTAAACAGATTTTAAAATAAAAACACAAGAAGATCAAAGAAGAAACAGAGGAGATGTGGGAATCTCCTAAGATTTGTTTCTAGGACCCTTTTGTGTGGGGTGTCTCTTTTAAGATTCAAGCAGACACTTTTAAGAAAAATTGAAGCATGGTGGATGCTATTGGGTCTTGGATATGTTGCATGACAAGAAGGTGAGTTGATAGATTAATTTGTATATCTTTTGAGGGAATAAATTTTTGAAGAAAATTTTGCATTAGTATTATGGTTTGGGGATTTTAGAATGATTCTTGCATATGCAGTGTTTCAAATGATTATGGTTATAAGAAATTAGAATGTTGAAAAAGAGCTAACAGTTTTAGAAAGAAGGAAAATAATACTCATGTAGATTCAATGAAGAAGGATCAGAGTTTCAAAGCTCCATTCATCAAGAAGAAGGTTCAGATATGTTCATGGCAGAAGAAATAATGTGAAGATTCTTTGTTGGTACAAACATCTTTGCATGTAAGAAATAAATAATAGCCATGGTTCATTGATAGCAAATGTTTGAGGCATATGACAGGAGATAAGAGTAAAGAAGATAAATGGTGGCATAGTGAAATTTGAAGATAAAACCACTGCTAGGATAGCCAGAAAAGGTATTTTAAGTTTGGATGTTAGTAGAACAAAAGATAAGAATGTTTTGTAAGCATAATCTATTGAGTGTAAGTCAAATATGTGATCAAGGATACACCTTAAAGTTTCATGCAAAAGGTTGTGAGATTAGAAGAAATACTCAAATGAGTTGATTGCAGCTTCTCAAAGAACAAGTAAAGATTTATATGCATTGTCAGATATATTCTCAAAGGCACAATCAAAGGACACATTCAAAGATCTATGAGAGGAGTTGGGAGTAATTTATTTTACTTCTTACCATTGATGTTTAGCATCAGTTGGGGGGGAGATAAGTGTTAGCTCTAGGTAGGCCCTTTTCCATTGATGTCAAAGGGGGAGAATAACAAGTACAAGTATAGGTGAAGAAAATAGGTACAAATTACTACAGTAAGGGGGAGTTACTATATGTTTTTAGATGACAATATGTGTAGGTGATACGATGTGGAAATTTTAGGATTGAGGTTGCCATCAATGACAAATGGGGAGATTGTTGGAAATATTGTCATTGATGTCAACGGTCTAGCATTATTGGTGATATAGGCCCCATTGAATTTAATGTTGTTTATCTTGGCTAATGTGAGTTAATATTTATTTAATATTAACAAATATATTTTTGGTTGCATATGAGACAAAAGAAGATCCCATGGAGAAATCAAAGAGCCATGGGGTAAAGACAAAAGAAGGATGGGATGCATTTTCCCATGAAGAGTCATCTTGGGGAATTCCAAGAGTCACCAAGTGAAGACAAAAGAGGTAGGGCACAATTTTTCATGAAGGGACACTTTAAAGAATATGAAAAGTCACCAAAGATAAGGACAAAAGTGGGAAGGATGATTTTGGTCATGAAGGGTCACCACATGACTTTTCAAAGGCAAGAATATGAAGGGTCATATAAGTTTGGCACCATTTTCCATGAGGATTGAAGGGTGACAAAGGGGGAAGGCCAAAGATCATTTGGAAATCTATAAATAAAGGCTTGAGAAGCCATTTGTAATATGAGAGATAGAGGTTGATTTGATATTGTAATATCTAGCCTAGAAGAGCAATTGTGAGAGATGAATATGATCTGTATTTGTTATATCTAGCTTAGAAGAGCAAAGCTAAGAGAGAGGAAAGAGATGTTATATTGAACTATCATTTTTTGAGATAAAAACATTGAGAGATAGGTGTGCGGTATACACAAAGGGGTTGGTGCTCGGCAAAGGAGTTGGTTCTCCTGTGGGTTGGTGCTCACGAATAGTAGCTGGGTTGGTGCTCGGCAAAGGGGTGTGGTGCTCTTGTGGGTTGGTGCTCAACAAAGGGGTATGGTGCTCCTACAAGTTTGGCTTGTGAATATTGTTTGTGTTGGTGCTCATTCATATACTTGAGATTTTTCTCTATGGTTTTTCCCACATTGGGTTTCCACGTTATATCTGGTGTCTCTCTTTATCTTGTGTGGTGTTTATTGTTTGAGTTTTATTGCATATCTTGAATGTTTGATTAAGTGGAATTTGGTTAAAGGAAAGTTTTATAAGATATATGATATACTGATTCACCCTCCCTCTAATTATATCCCATGCTTAACAAACAGGTCTACATTGAGTAGCATGAGGGATTTATTTTCTCAAATATTAGTAGCCATCTATGCAGATTAAAGAAAGAAATGTATCGATTGAAATAAGCTCCTAGAGTTTGGTATGCAAGACTTGATAAGTACTTAAAAAATTAAGGTTTCAAGAGAGGATTTGCTGACAATAATCTCTACATTAAAACAAAAAGTGATCATCAATTGATTGTTATGGTATATGTCGATGACATCATTTTCAGAGGAAACAATGAAAAGATGATAATTTTTTTTTGATAATATGCAAAAATAATTTGAGATGTCTATGCTTGGGGAATTGTCATTTTTGTTAGGATTGCAAATGTTTCAGTTAGATAAAGGGATTTTTAGATGGTAGTATTTGTAATTTTTAGGATATGGCAGTTTTAGTTTGAGGTTGCCATCATTGACAAAGGGGTAGGATTATTGAAAATATTGTCATTGATGTGAAAGATCTATTAGTATTGGTGATAAAGGACCCATTGCATTTAATGGTGTTTTTAATATTCATATCTTGTCTAATGTGTGTTAATAATTATTTAATATTAATGAATATATTTTTGGTTACATCTAAGTCAAAAGAGGGCCCATGGAGAAGTCAAAGAGTCACGGGGTACATTTTCTCATGAAGAGTCATCTCGAGGAATTCTAAGAGTCACCATGTGAAGACAAAAGAGGGTATGGCACTTTTTTCCATGAAGAGACAATTTGAGGAATACGAAAAGTCACCAAGATAAAGACCAAAGAGGAAAGGATATATTTGCTTATGAAGGGTCTTCATATGAATTTTCAAATGTAAGGATATGAATGGTCGTGCAAGTTTGGCACCAATTTCCATGAGGATTGAAGGGTCACAAAGGCTGAATGCCAAAGGTTATTTGGAAAGCAATAAATAAAGACTTGAGAATCCATTTGTAATATGCCAGAGAATGCATGGTTTGTATTTGTTTTTGAAGAGATAATAGTAGGAGATATTGTAGAGTCCTATCATTTGTTGAGTAAGCAACATTCAGAGATAGTTTTGTTTTATACACAAAAGGGGTTGGTGCTCCTCTAGATTGATGCTCACAAATCTTTGTAAGGGGTTAGTGCTCCTATGGGTTGGTACTCATAAATAGTTGTTATGTTGGTGCTCGATAAAGGGGTTGGTGCTCCTGCAAGTTGGTGCTTTTGAAATTTATATTTTTATTTGGTTCTCATTCATATACTTAATATTGTTCTCCATGGTATTTCCCATTTTGGGTTTCCATGTAAAAATTGGGTATCTCTCTCTCTCTTGTGTGGTGCATATTATTGTTTCAATTTTATTGCATATGTTGAATGTGTGATTAAGTGGTTAAAGAAAATAAATCAGATTAAACAAAGTATATATAATATACTAATTCACCCCCCTCTTAGAATATTTTGTGCTTAAAAATCATATTCTACACCTAAATCCCATATATATGAGTGATTTTGCTTCATCAACATTTTTAATGGATTAGATTTAACAAAAAAATATGATAAAACTTTATGAACATAATTAATCCTTCTAAATAAAGATCTAAGACTAGATTGGCCTTTTGGTAATGATAACTATTTAATTACTTTAATATGTTTAAGATCAATAGAAATACCATATTTATAAATTTTATGTCTTAATAATTTGACCTTAGTAAAACCAAAGATATATTTCTTGATATTAAGATAAATACCATACATTCTAAATATTTTTAAAACCTCACAAAGATGATATAAATACCTCTTTATTTTTTTGGAATGGACAATTACATCATCTAGGTAAACTTGAATGACTATTATAGTTAAATCATTAAAATCTAAATGCATAGCTCTCTAAAAAGTAGCACCTACATTCATGAGATCAAAAGGCATCATGTTGAAATAAAAATTCTCTCTTAGAGTAATAAAAGTCATCTTATACCTTTCATCTAGATTGACAAATATTTGACTATAAAAAAAAATCCATCAAGCAAGGACATCATTTTAGATCTTGTAAATTGTTAGAAAATTTAATCAATATTCAGAAGAAAAAAATTATCTTTTACACTAACCTTGTTTAAATCTCTAAAGTCTACATATTATCTAATATCACCATTATTTTTATGCATGGGTACTAGATTATCCACTCAAATAGAATATTTTATAGGATAAATGACACCACCATCAAACATATTATGACACTCTTTGTCGATGGTTTATTATATCATAGGGGTTATTCTCATTTTTTCCACCTGACATATTTAATACCAAGTTTTATATGAATATCATGTCTCATTATGTTCATATCATAACCTTTTAGATCTTTATATGACTAGACAAAAATATCAAAAAATCATTTAAATTTTTTAATGAACATTACATTCTCATCAAGCATACATTGTATTCCTAAATAAATAAATTTAGAATCCCTTTTAGTTCCAAGGTTAATAGGAATAGTTTATCCAATTATTCTCATATAAGCTTATTGAGTCTATGAAATATTTGGATGATCATTTGCAGTAAACGTTGATTCTAAGCTCACCAAACCAATAAGAAAATATTTAGTGCTTATTTATAGATAATCTCCATATCTAAACACATAATCATATTATTAAAAATTATTCCCTTTAATAAAATAATCAATATGTTCATCACAAATTAAAATAAACCAATTTTCATTCAAATCCTAAATTTTGGATGCAAAAATTTCAAACAATGTGAAGTCAAAAATAAGATCACTTTCACTCAGAGTAGGATTAGAAACAAAATTAGTGAGCTTATCATATCAAACATTAAATTCTCTAAGTATATGAGTGATATTAAAGGCTTAAAAAGATTAAAGAAAATACCAAACCTTTTGAGTGTACCTATGTAAGCATGCTTAATTAATTTTATAAACTTTTCTAACCTGCTTAATAATTAACACAGAATCTACAAAGACTTCTAGCTATTTAAGATTAAATTCATTTTCCTTTTCTAAACATAAATATAGTGATTGAAACTTAGACGTATTATTGGTGTTATCAAAAGACATTTTGTAAGCATAACAAAATATCTTACCAATAAGAAAAATTAAACAAATTCCAACACCAAGTGGATTTTTGGGAACATGTTCCATCAAAATATAGTGACTATAAATTGTCCCTTGAGAAAGTATTTTCCTAATTTTTTATAGGTTCATTTAAGGTCAATAACCCATAAGTACCAATTCATTTTTCCACATTAGCAATAGTATGAGGTAAATACTAAATAAAATTACTAAACCCATCATCTCTTTGAATAAAGGTGATATCATTTCTCACAGGATGCCAAGTTGTACTCTTTCCAATAAAATCATCAATTACTTTTGAATAATCTCTTCCTATAAGCATATTAAAATTAATAGTAATATATAAAAATTGAACATTGGTTGTGTACCTAATTATTTCATACCATTAAATTTTTATAATGACATCATGAAACTTAACACAATTCTTAATTTTTCATTAATAAAAACATGTAAGTTGCCAGTTATTAGTTTTATAATAAATTCCTAATTCATCGATAATAAAATTTGGCATTATATTCTTAAAAGAACAAGAATCTATAAGAAAACAATGTATGATCTTATCAATAACTTTGACTAGTATATAAAAACGGGTATATAATCATTAGGAAGATTGTAAATATAAGTAAAAAAATAGATTGAGATTGTTCATTATTCTTTATTTCTTATCTAAATCCTAATACATCTTTAGAATTTGGATTTTTAATGGCATCATTGATTTTTTCAAGTTGACATGGTAAACTACCAACCTATAATAATGAAAAACATGCTTTCATAGTAACCAAATCATTTATAATATTATAAGCTCCTATATTTGAATGATGTATATGAGTGTAGTTTTTAGGATTTTAGGGAGGGAATTGAGGATTATTAAATCTAGTAGATAAAGTATTACTATGTTGGGAACTAATTACAACAATATGTTGCATTATTTTATATACCTTTGTGATGTACGGGCATCTTATGATGACCCCAATTTGATCCATTTTTGGTATTAAGTTGTTCTCGTATATGTCTTATAATAAATAAAGGTCTTAGGAAGTCCATTTGTAGAGTTTAGTAGCTCCAAAGAGGCATATAATTTGAGTTGTTTATTTTCCCACTAAAAACACCATTTGAAAATTTAAATTTACCAAAGTCTTATACAGGTAATTTTGTGCATTTATGGAGGTGAAAATATGTGTCCAAATGTGTTTAACAAGTTTATCATAGTAAGAGGATCTTAAAATATTATGGTTCTATTGACATGAATAATTCATTTTATGTTATGAGCAAAACAAGAAAATGTAAAGTTGACAAGAGACCTCTATGTAGGGAAAATGGCCAAGAATTAGTTATGTTTCCTCTTTAGTCTTATAGGAGTTAGTTATGATTTTTTAGATGTTGATTCTATTTGAATAAAAATTGAAGAATTAATTTATTGTGAACAAGTTTGTATGCATAGAGGAAGGGAAAGTTGGTATCCTTCTTTTGGAATGAACATGTCGAGGTCATAGTAGTTGTAGTTAATTAAAGGTATGTGTTATTGCTAATGAGGAGATTGGATGTTTTTTTCAAATGTATATGTATACTATTGCATGTATGTATAAATTGATACTTCAATAGATAAATAAAAATAAAAGAACTCTATTTAGAGGGTGCTTATACACGCCTTGCTCATGTGATTATTTGTTTAGTATTATGGATTATGTGTTGCATAATAGTTAGACTGATGACAACTTGATAATGACTATAATTTTTGTTTAAAGTCTCATATAATGATATTTTTAACTCTGATTAAACAATACAGATTGCAAAACACATATGGTGTTAGCCAGATGTGTTAAGGAACCTTGTTTTTTTGTGAAACACAATGGCATAAATGAATGTGTAATGAATTTCATGAAAATACATGATAAAGCATCAAGTGGTAGAGATTAAGATAAAAATTTTAAGTGGACTTTAATCCTCTTAATATTATTATCACATTGATATTGATCAATAATGTGCCATAACCCTTCTTAACTGAAACAAAATTGTAGTGTTATATTTCACCACATAGTAAAGTGGGTTTTAAATAGAAAGGTTTAATAGTAGATTCAAAGTGTGAAATTAAGGGTTTATTAATTTGATAAAATTCCATTTAGACCTAAAAAAATAATTTTTAAACTTTGAAATGCATCACAATTTAGATAGTGTATTTTTGTAGCCTCTTGGCTGACCATAGAGAAGGGTTTTGAAGATATTAGAAGATTCCACTAGTCATTTTAGGTGAAAATATGGATTTTTAGGTATTCTAATATATTTTTATAGTTTTATAGTTTTATATTACACATCCATATGTTTTTAGGGTATTGAGTGTAGACAAGGTCCTAAATAGACCTAAAAGACCTAAAGGGAGGAAACAATGAGCAATTTGAAATTGAAAAAGGATATTAAAAGTTGAATTAGGGAGTAAAAATTTGAGAAAAGGTTGAAATTGATATATGTTTTTTGAAATAATAATTATTTTTTCAATATTGGAAGGTACACTTCTATACATAGTGAGAAAGCCCAAAAATAGGGTTAGTAGGAGTGTGACAATTGTATACAGAATGGTGTGAGGGTGTGAGTGGAGAATTGGAGAGTGTTGGTATGGAAATGAGAGGTTAATGTGATCCTAGAGAATATGAATAAATTATATTATAATCTATTTAATAATCCACTAAGATTTGGAAATTTGCATGAAGACTTGATCTAGTGAACCACTATCAGGACTATGAATAAGGTAGGCAAAATGTGGAAAGAGGTGCAGTGAGTCTTATAAAAAGTTGTTAACTTGATGAATGGGACTGAGATACTAAAGAGAAATTATTGAGCCTAATAATAGGAAAAAATACTTTTGAAACCATAGATTGACATGTGAAATCTAGAGTCTTACATAAATAAGTGGTCTTATAAGCATTGCTTAAGAGAGTGGATTAAGAAACAAATGTCAAAATGTTCTCTTGGTACATGCTCTACATCACTTTACCTTTATCAAGATTTATAGAAGAATAAAACTTACTGTTATTTGTGTTATAATTATCTTTTTTATTACAATAATATTTGTCTTTTATTGATAGCATAAGCATTCTTAGATTTAATTTCATCTAAAGACTCATTAAATCCACACATATTTATATTATCAGCAAGATGAAAAGAAATACTATATTCTCTTTGAATATATGCTTGAAATTTTTGCATATCTATAAAAGTACTATGATCATGATCTAATTGGTAAACATCACAATATTGAACATTTTCTTTAGTTTTATTTTTTTCAAGAAGTAAAGATTTACTTGACAAATATGCTTTAGCATCAAATTGCCTTTTTACATTGACTAGATCATCACTAAGAATATGAATGGATTTTAAAAATTATTCATTATCAAAACTTAAAGATGTTATATTTCTATCATTAAAATCAACACATTTTAATTTCTTTTCATATTCAATACCAAAAATTATAGTTTCATCTTAATCTATAATATATATATATATCTTATTGATTTAAATTTTAAGGTTTTATGGAGTTTAAGCCCTATGTTTTTAAAGGGTTTGAGTATAAAAAATTAGGGTATAAATATGAAATAAATACAACCACTAATTTTTTTAAGAATTGACATAATATAATATTTATAAAAAAAATAATGAATGACAATAATAAGTACATAGTTGGAAATTTATTGAGATGGATAATCTCAAAGCCAAAAACTAGTGTGGAAGAATATTTGAGTGTTGCAAATAGGGTCTAGGTGTTATAAACCCTCTTAGATAATAATATTGTACCTTAGATAATAACATTGGGTGTTATTTTCCTATTTTTATCTCTTATGTACTTTATGTAAAAATATATCTAATATTTTGGGTGCACCTCTAGCTTAGTATGACTTCCCTGTATCTATGTGGATGAGTTTTGATTCACTTATTGATTTATTATCAAAACCTAGACCTCTATGTTTTTAAGGTATTTGATATGAACAAGTAGTAAAAATTTTGTGTTATCTAGGTAGGATAGACATCCTAATCACCTCACTATGTTGAGATTTGCTCACATACCAATGCTCCAAGGAGGGATCAAAAATGATGTAGTTCTTGTGCCTAAGTGTTTTGTGTAAGTGCAAGTGAATGTTAGTATGATTTTGATTTGATAACTTTGATTGAGGTTAGATACTATAAATTTGAGTATTTAGATATTAGGATGGTTATATATGAATATATGAATAATTAGGTTATAACAGAGATCAATACCCTTGATTTCTCACAACTTGTTCTAAGATCGTTTATGTTTTTTTGCATCTAATTTCTATCTAGTGGATAGAAGGGATAAAATTCATGTATTTATAATTATTTGGTACTTTTGTAGGATTTTAGATTTGTCTAGTCTAACCCTAGGTGTTTTATGAATTAAAAAGATATCTATTGAGGTTGAAATTTGGCAAAGCACATTAGTGTTGAAAGTGGGATACTAGTGTGGGGTGCTAGTGTCCAAAGTACAATGTTAGTGTCTAGGTCAAATAAACTAAGTAACTAAGGGCATGGATCCATAAGGGAGGAATTGGGAATGATTTTGATTTATCTAGGGATGTGTAAAATGTTACATAAAAGTTAGATAAGTGTCAAAATATGCCCTAAGATAGGTCTATGGATAATCTACAGATAAGTTATCTCAAGTGATAGTCATTGCACTAAAGTGGAATTTTATATGAATTAATTCATCCCCTTTTTTTTTTAAATGCAACAAATTGATGACTGGGATAAAATAAAATGAATCATACCTAGACATACTTGTGAGGTGAAGCCCATGAATCAATGTCTAAGTGTGTGAAACATTCTCTATTGGACATCCTGTAAATAAAACATGGTTGAAATTAGTCCTTACTAAAGAGATATAAAAGGAAAAGACAAAACTAAGTAAAAAGATAAGATAGAGAGGAAAATAATGAATCCACCTCACTAGGTACATGAACAAATGCAAAAACATGGTGGCATATTGTTTATGTAAATAATGATCAAATGTTGAATAACTTGGACTAAGATGATGAATTTCTCAATATCCATGTGTGGGTGGATCAATAACTCAATACAATTTTGACTCTATAATTTCCCAACCCTATTTGGAAGATCATATATTTTGAATATCTTAGATTGGATTAATGGCTTGTCAAACCCTCCTATGTAGGTGGCTCAAGAAATCAAAATAGGCTATGACTCGATTATTTCCTACATGTGTGTAGTAGATGCATCTATAACTAAAATTACACAATGTAACTAAAAATTACGTGATGCAACTTAAACTATGTAAGATGGCCCCTGGGTCATTTATAAACTCTAAAATGATAAATTACCAAGTGGCCACTTAGGTACTCGATAATGTATCTCAAGGACTACACAAAAATGCTAACCATTATAGATAGAATAAGCCATAAATCTAATATTGAACCTAGTGAAAATGGTTTCTTAAGTATACAACTTAAACAATGAAATGGAGTTTACCATTTTATCTAAGATAATTTTATGTGAAATTGATCGTGTGGAAATAAATTTCCATGTAAATACCCTCATTTTGATATATATGTATATGGATTCTAGACTAAGTTGTATAAATCTTTATATATGTATCTAAAATTGAAATGGGAGTGATAATGTCATGCATGATGCCCCCAATATAAGTAAACTATGCATTATTCAATGCAAAAACTGAGCGTATTCATCAAATATGATAATATGTGACCAAAACTATGAAAATATGGGTTGTAACTATTGTGTCATTCTATCTAATTTGGATTTACCTATTTCTGAGCTATTGGATAGTATCACTATACTTTGGACAATAGTGCACCATGTTAGTATCCCACTTTAAATAATAATGTCCTTCTATGGTTTATCTGTGCAAACTTAAATGTGTCTATGTCTGACTATTTTTTGTTTGTGTTTCATGATTTTATACACTGTATTCTATGTTTGTGTACTTAAAACTATATTATTAGTGCACTCATATGGCCTAATTTCTATGAAAAATCCCTATGAATTCCCCCTCTTTTGAGGGGAATTAATGTACCTATGCAATAACTCTCCATAAAATAAAACCCCTTTATGATATATGTTAGACTTAGCATATATAATACTACATAATAAACCAATATAATGTATATACATGAAATTATAATGTAAGATGATCTCAACATAAGTTGGTAATGTATGATGTATTTTAAATATAGAATTCATAAGGTTTTCAAGATAGATATAACAATTTTAAAATGTGTATGAAATGTAAATCTAGCAATAATCTAACTAACTACCTAGGGGGTATGGGGCATGATGTCCATCAAGGAACCAAAGGAGGAAGGGGAGATGCATGAGGTCCCTCATGTCATCTAAAATTGAGTGTAATTGCAACAAGAAAGAGATAAGTGCCATGGCCATGACACATACATGAAAAAATACATACAACACACATGAGGCACACAAAGTTGGATAAGGGACCAAAATATAATGGAAATGGGCATGTGTCACTGAATCTAAGAAATCAATACATATAAGGACATGTTCAAATGTCTACATATGTAAAAAAATAATTATATTGGATTAGAGACACATAAAAGGACATGTTCAAATGTCCACATACATAATCAACAAGTCACACACAATGTCATGGTCACATGTCCCAATCATATACATAATGAAATGAATTGGAATATATCTATAGAATAATGGCATATTCAAATTCCCTTGAATATTTATATAAGCAAAGAGACACAATCAAGTCTAAACTAGGAAGCTAGAAATGAAAGTATGTATAAACATGTGTTACAAATCTGTGTAAAAGAAAAATTGTACATAAGTTTATTCTATAGTAGTAGTATTTTGTAAAAAATATGAGTAGTATAAGATGATTAATATAAATATATGAATAATCCTAAATGTGTGATATATTTTATATAAATTTCTATCTTGGCTAACCAAAATCTATGTAGTATGAATCCCCCAAAGGGTGATGTATTAATGATGAATCTATCTAGTTGTATATGTGTACCTACTAGATAAATAGTAAAAACTCAAGATCTATGATGGACCTAAGTATTGCATTAATCTATGAACACTCTAATATAACAAGTGAATCATGTATGTATGACAAAATTGACTATAATAATATAGCTAGCATATGTACTACCTAGTAAGTACAAAGAATGTAAACATCAATATGCAAATAATCTAAATTTTATGTTTTTAGTGAATATTTAATTTTTTTTAATTTGGAACATGTTATATATATATATATTTTATAAGTATATAATCTATGTACAAGAAATCACAAAAATTAAGCTATATATAATGATAAAGGTAAGAGGAAATGCGTACAAGTAGAGAGGAACATACTAGCTGATAAGTCTTGCAAGAGACTCACTATCAAGGTGTCTTATATCAAATAAAAGATAAGTGACCACACATTTTGTGTGAAGATATATATAAGATATATTAATTATATGTATGGAGTGATTTTTATTAGAAAATACTTGTGGCATAAGGATCCAAATATATAAAGCTAACTGAATTAGCTTGTGGATTATTTCATACACCATCTAAATCCTGAAGGAAGAGTAAATAGGTAGCCATATTTTTGATGTTGTGTATGTGTAATAAAATACTATATAACTTATATTTATCATGATGTATTATTTTTATAGATATTTATAGATTCCATATCAAATATCTAAATCAAATGCCATGATAAAACTATGTTTTGATAGCTCTAATTATTTTTAAATATCTTACTCAGTGGTTGAATATAAACTTTGTTATGATCTCTAAAATTATTGACAAATATATTAATTTTTATTTGAAAAAAATATATGATCTAAAATATATTATTATTTTCAAATATCTTAATCCATAGTTGAACTAGAGTTATTTTTTGATATCTATGATTATTACCAAATATCTTTATCGATGGTCAAACTAAAAATTTGCTCTGATCTTTATGATTTTTACAAATTATATTTATTGGTCATTGAAATGAAACTATGATGTGATATTTTTTATTTTTTATAAATATTTTAATCATTAGTGAAACTAAATTTATTCTCTGATCTTTGTGTTTGTTACCAAATATCTCAATAGGTAGTCGAACTGAAGATATACTTTGATCTCAATGATTATTTATAAATATCTTAATTGGTGGTCAAAATAAAATTGGTTGTGAGATTAGTTTTCATTATTTTACCATTCTTTTATAATTAGGTTTATCTCTATGAACTAGCTTCCATGTCTACTGAATCTATGGTGCATGAGATCTCACATAAGTAGGTGTCATAGAAACCACATGGCTCATATGATGAGTAACAAATGGTTCCTTATAAGTAATGTCTTGGGAAAACTCACTCGTATATGAGTGTGATAAGTGAGAGTTTGGAGAAGGAGATATCATTGCCCCCTATGTTAATGTTATCATGACTATGTCAACACAATGGTCAATATGGTTTTTGATTGCACAAAAAATATAGTCCCAATGTCTATTGATTATGTGATAGTTTTAATATAGATTTTTTTTTAATTCTCTAAAAATGATGTGCTAGATGATATTGAGTAGGAGTAAGGGTGATCATTCCTCCATATATTAAATTAAGTAATATATCATGAGGACTATCTCTATTTGAAAACTATATGGACCTATTATTGGTGTCTTGTGCTCTATCCACTATATGATATGATGTGTAAAGTGGATATTCGCATTTATTTATTATATTGATTGGTGTTTTTTGTTACAATTTTTATTGAGGAATTTGTTTATTAGGTTTTCATACCATACTATATGGTTATGCCTATGAAATATCTAAATCAAAATTTGGCCTCTCAAAATCTATCTCTAAATGTGACTATGCTAATCTCAACTCCTACTCTATTCTGATAACCTTATTTCATAAGTGTCAAAATGATTTTTATGTCTCATGTAATAATTTATCCTTTATATTTAAAGTGATACCTCTATCAAATATGTACTATACATGTAAATATGTTAGATAATAGACCAATTGTTTCATGCAGGATTTGAATTGTAGAATGTAAACAGTCATTGTTTTTGACCCACCCTCGTGTAGTGAAGGAAACATATTATATGTGTCTTAAGGCCCCTTATTCTGAATATAATTAATGATAAAAATGTGTTCTAACTTAGCATATGTATGTAATGAACCACTGGGTAGTGAATGATGAAACTAATTTAATGTCTCACCCTCTTGAGTGTAGAAATATTTATAATATGATAAAAATGTGATGGATATGTGTCATGGCCTTTATATAAGCTTTGAGGTGAATAAATGGATCTCCATGGCCATTTAACATTAGTAATATTGGTATCTAAAACTACTTTGGTAACTATGTAGTGAAAATTCTACATCAGATAGGATTCCCATAAATTACATTGGGATCAAGTAGAGAGTGGTATGATTTATTTTTTTAGTCAATTCGGTGTAGTTTTTGTTGTAAATCACCCACAACATGCATCAAATAAAATACCTATTTTGAAGGTTTATTAAAAAAATCAAGATTTTCATTTAATTCTTGAATCTTATTATTAATTTCAGCCATTAATATATTGCATTAGGGACCTTTTTTAGGGATAGTTAATTCCCTCTCCATAAATTTTGGATGGGTGATAGATTAGACCTGGTGAGAGGGAAATGGGTTATCACCCTCATAGAGGTTAGGATGATAATGGGTTATAATTTAGTAAGGGGGTTGAGGGTGATTCATTGGTGTCTCTTATTTTCTTAATTTACAAAGAAGTATCACATGCTAATGGAATAGAAGATACATTATTATCATGCAAATGTAAATTGTGTGAATTATGTACATAATTATAAGTTCATTTGTGTTTATTCATAATCATGTTATAATTTTAAATAGTATTTTATATTCAATCAATTTCAACATGAGATATGAGTGAAGTAAGGAGATAACTATAATGACTAGATTCGATGTCTTCTTCACCAAAATCATGGTAATCATCATTATTCCAAGGTTCATCAAAATTAGAGTTTAATTAAATAATAGAGGTAAGAGTTTAATAATTTTCAATCTTGTGATCACTACAAGAGAGAGTAGAATAATATTTTAACTTCTTACTACTATGAAATATATCATCATCTATAGGTATAATAAAATGCATGTCTTTAATATCTATGAGTGGGATGCATGTATGATCATTATTGTCAATCTTGGAAGAAAAGCTGCAATAAGTGGCAAACTGTTTTCATTTGGAACATTATGACATGTAGGAGAAGAGTTATAGATATTTGATTTTTCACCAATTTATAAATAATCATTGTGTTGATCTTGGAATGTAAAATAATGTCATAAATTAATTTAGTCCACTTTAGTTTGTGCATTGGTAAAAGGTGAAATATCATTTGTACATTCTTTTTAAAATTCAACTAAGAAGAGTAAAGAAGATGCATTTATTTTTTATATATTTATTGAGTCATGCAAAACTATATTTTGTTTACTATAATTATATTGTTTTAATTTAAATAATGTGGTAAAAAAAGTGGTTGAAAATATAAGATCACATCGGAACAAAGAACTACCAACAAGAGGTTCTTTTTGATTTATATTGTTAGTTTGATTTAGATAGATAGGAGAAGAGGGAGAAGAAAAATAAGAAGATTCATATGATTTATCCTCATTAACACTTTCATTATCATGCTCATAATAATCATCATATACATCATTATAAAAATAACAATCATCATCATTTTAAATGAAATCATTATCATGTGCTAATGTGAAATCTTGAAAATTTGTCCATTCATTCTTATAATTATGAGAAAAGTTTACAAATTAATCAACTAGGTGAGGGTAAAGAGTCTTATTTGATGCCTTTTTAAACTTTTCAAAAAAGAGAATGTAAACAATGAACAACAAGAACATAATAGGTCAAATTTAATGTAAAATAGATATGCAAAAATTCAACCCAATGTATGGAAAAAAATATAACTTTATTTGAAACCCTAAGGGCTAATATTTTGATGTATAGGGAACTAATGTGTGGATCTAGGGTTTTTGAGGGTTTTTTAGACAAAATTTAAAATGAATTAAATTAACGAAACCCTATTAAAGGAGTGATTTCGATTAGTAAGGTTATGTAAAAATAAGAATTTTATAAACCATAATTTAGTTCACAATAATGTAGAATGTAAACCCTAAGATGGAACTAGGATTTTAAGTAATATACAATGTAAGTTGAGTTCACCAAATGATTTAAAATTTAAGTTTTTATAGATTTTACGCCATAGGTTGTTAAAAGATCTGAGTATATAAAATCAAGGTATAAATATGCAATAAATACAATCATTGATTTATGTAAGATTTGACCTAATCTAATATTTTTAAAAATAGTAATGAACGACATAAATAAGTAATTAGATATAAAATAACTTAGAAAATAGATCTAAAGGCTAAAAATGGGTGTTGAATTATTTATGAGTGTTTCAAATAAGTTTCTAATGTCATAAACCATCCTAGACAATAGTGTTATACCTTATATAGTAGTTTGGGGTGCTAGTGTCTGACTTTAAATGCTAATGTTCTTTGTACATAAATTTGTCTAATATTGTGGGTGCACCTCTGACTGGGTCTAGCATGCCTATACCTATGCGGATGTGCTCTATTTCACTACCTATGCATTAATTTTGAGTAATTTAGGATCAAACCCTAGACCTCCATGTGATTAGGGTATTTCAAGTGGTAGAAGCAACAAAGTGTGACATTTTCTAGGTAGGTTAGACATCCTTAACACCCTAATGTTTTTAAAGTTGCCTACATACCAATAATCTAAGGAGGGCTTAAGGTTGATGTAGTTCTATCATATAAGTGCTTTGTGCATGTGCAAGTGAATAATAATATGAGTATTTAATTGAGTGCTTTGAATGAGTCTTGAGACTAAAAGTCTATTTATTTTGATCTTTAGATGGTTATATATGATTGTCTGTAGAAGTAAGATAAAATAAGGATCAATAACCTTGATTTTACACAAATTATTCTAAGCTTGTTTATGTATTTTTCACTTGATTTGCATCTAATGGATAAATTTAAAAAAATCATATATTTATACTAATATAGTTCTATTGTATGCTTTGAAATAGGTATAGGATAACCCTATATGTCTTAGGAATTAAAAATATATCCATTTTGGGTGAAACATGGTAAAGAACATTGGGCTAAAATTGGGACACTAGCGTAGGATGTTAGTGTCCAAAGTATACCGCTAGTGTCTAGGTCGTAAAACTTAAGGCACTAGGGGATTGTATCCCTAGGAGAGGGTCTCAGACTAATTTTGAGATATTTAAGCATGTATAATGGCCATCCCAAAAGCTGGATAAGTGTCGAACTAGGCCCTAAGATAGGTTTAGGGATAATCTAGGGATGGGTTATCTAAATTAACACTCATTGCACTCAAGTGACATTTTATATGAATATACTTGTAAATCCATTTTATACTTTAAAGTTAACTCACTAAAAAATATACTATACAATATTTTTGATGGTTTAAAATCGAGTAAGATCTTTTGTCGCAGTCTTATGAATCTAATAAAGAATTGATAAATGGTTTATCTAGGATCTATAAATATATTTACTATTTCATTAAATAGATCCAAGTCTTGTTTTGGTTTACCAAAACAAAGCTCTAAACATTCCTAAATATCCTTCCAAGTATTAATAACACTAGAAAGAAGACTAAAAAAATCTTGATAAACTTTTCCTTTTAATGTTTGAGAGAAAACTCTAAGATAAATATTTTCATTTACAATATTGAGAGTTGTACAAATTAATTATAAACCATACAAATGATCCCCCCACCCCTGATTCACCAGGACTTCAATAGATTTTATGAATATTAAGTCCTTCTAATGAAGGATGATTACTTTCACAAGCACCATTATTAATAGGATTTTAAAAAATGTAAAGATTCATTAAAGGTTGAGCTACTTCATTGTTATAATTTGCCTCATTACCAGTTACTTTAGCTTGATTTATATTATTTTGAAAACCTATAATCAATTCTTTAAATCTCTATTGTATATGTTTATTTTATAGTGGTTGTTATTCCATTAGAAGTTTTAGTAAGTTCAATGACTTGACCAGACTAGGTTAACTCTAAAGTTGTACTAGGCTCCAAAGGAAAATTACTATCCTCAGGTTAAAAATAATAAAAAAGAAAATGAATTCTAGGTTAAGGACTAATTAAGCAAGATCTACTCTCTCCTCCCTAATTTGTTGGTCAATCTCCTAGATATGGTACTATGTTTGACATAAAAGACTTGCCTATATCTCACTAACTTTTTATTCCTCTTCATCCTCCTTTATAACTTCATGTATGCGAGGTAAATCATAAGGTTTATTATACCATGTAAAATGAGTTAGGTTAAAAATAATATCAACTAATCATCAAAAATATCAATCAAAGGATATATAATTAGAAGAGGACCCTAAATGGACATGGAAAAATAAAGATAAATAGAAAAAGAAATAACAATTTTAAAAATATATCCCCAGTGGAGTAACCAAATTTATTGACAATTAAAAATGTCATGTAAAAAAATCAACCCTTCCACCTATTAAGAAGGTTAAGGTGGAATCACACCATTTTAATAGTAAGTGTCTCATGAATAAATATTATTCTAAAGATGTGTAGAATAGGTTCTATTAATGTTTTACGAAAAATAATCAAATCAAACTAAGATCTAATGCTCAATTAATAATCTAAAATCAAATATCTCTTGAAATATTAAATAAGGAATTTGATTGAGACTATATAATTATGGGCCATTTGGTCTCTTGAGGACAAATTCCAACCAATATAACTAAAAAACTTTTCATGGCACCCACTTAATCCTATACATGGTGCTATCATGAGTCATGATGTCTCCTATTTGCTTCTTGAAGTCATTTAACACTCTTAGAGGTGTCATTGAGTCTATTTGTGATCACCATATGTCCTAGATGTACTTAGTCCTTAGGTGATATTATTGATCATCATAGTATTCGTTGAATTTCAAGTCAAGGTATTATGTTTCAATGTCTTGTAAAGGTCATGTCTCAATTTAAAATTTTGTTAATTATCCCCATGATGTTGAATATGTTTGGATGTCTGGATGATGGTTTGAAGTAGCCTTAAAAATGCATTCATGGAGATGTTTAAAGATTGTAGCTCATGACTCACTATAATTATATTTGGTGTATTCAATATATTTAAGCATGTTGGGATATAATCCTTGAAAATGGTGATGAATATACGTATAATCCTCATGACTAACTTTTAAGAAAGTTATAAGGTTCTCTTGTGATATTCATTACCAATATTATTTTGAAATTGTGTATGTGGCCTAAAATTTAAGGTTTTCGTCTTTAAATGGAAAACTATGATCTCAAAGGGCAACTAAATCAATCATAACATCTTTAAATTACCCCATGGTCATGAAATTACTTTGGTCAAACATTTCATGCTTTGAAAATGTCTCTTCTACGAGGTTAGGAGGTTCTTTGGCCACAAAAGAATGCCCATGTGTGAAATATCCTTCCTTTTTACTTTTCAAAATGTGTTATTTATTTGAGGATTACTTTTTGACCCATATTTTCCTCCATGTTTCTATAAAATGGATATTTAAATCTAAAATAAGAGGAAATGGAAGAGAATTTTTAAGTTTTGATAATCTTTTTGGATGGTATGGATTTGTAATGTATGGATTTGATTGGGAGGAGTCTTGAAGATGCAAGGAGGTCTTGTTATAGGCACATGGTGAAGATATTTGGGTGATTTTATGTTTGAGAAGAATAAAATTGATGTGTTTCTCATGTTTAGTTCATTGGCAGATAATAAGAGCACCTTAGATTTATGCTCAATCTGTACAATAGAGAGAGAAAGGATATCTAATCTCCTGACCATAGAAACAAGACTTTATGACCTTCCATTCATGGGTGTTGGTTGTTCATTAGTATTATCAACTTTATGAACAAATGTTAATAACTTAAGCATTCTATTCACTATTTACATCTGTACAAGGCAAAAAAAGTGGTATGTTTTTGAGGAGTTTCTAACTATTTTAACCAAAATAGTTTTTGTTCATGTTTCTTAAGGTCTTAAAGAGACCTCTCATATATTTCCAAAAAAAATTATCAAAATGTGTATGTATATTTAAATAATACATCTACTACCAAATTTGTAGTCTATAGGTAGTTTGAAGGATAGTGTACAATTCATAATGGATCCAAGGATATCAAAACTCATTAAAACTTTGTCTATAGTGTTTCATTCATGGAATATGTCCTCTCTTTATGACTAACGTCAGTTATTACCACCAACATTGGTTACTCTAGCTAACCAAGATCTAACTAATGCTAGTTTTACTAACTGACATCAATTTAGCTAGGTGATTGATGTCGATATTACTTACTGATGTCGGTTGCTATGTAAAACTACAGCAAACAAAAATGGAAAAATTAAGTTAGAAAATCAATCTACAAGAGTTTTAAGGGCCCAAATAAATATTTTAGAGTTATAAAAGGATCTCCTTCAGGTGCGAGATGCATCTAGTCCCACTAGACATGCCATTATGTACTATACAAATTTGACTCAAAAGAGGATGGTTAGTATGATGTTAGTTCCAAAATGAAAACAAAACAAAATAAACACACTAATAGCATAACATCTCTAGGCATAGATAATAGGGAGAGCTTAGTTAACAAAATCAAATGACAAACACAACTAAAAATTAAGGAATCAACAAAAATAATTCCTTCATCTTCCATGGATGCTCCAAATGCCTTTGTAGTGGTGGCTTGCTTGGCTTGTGCTCATGAAGTCTCTGGTAATGGAAGCTTGGCTACCTCCATCTCTCCTTGGCACCTTTGGCTTATGGCTTGGATTGGCTTGGAATCAATTTGGCATGGCAACACTAGTTTCATGAAGATTTTGGAACTAATCTTGCATTATAACTTTGCACTATCAAGACTCAAAAATCATGTTCATGGCCTCTCTATTTATATATTTTTGAGAATGTCTAGAATCAACCTAAAATGTCCATCTCAAGATTGAGATGTGTTGTTAAGGATTAACTCAAATTTTTGAATTATTTTGTAATTATCCTCATCATGACATTGGAAGATGGGGCATTTTAGAGGCATGGAGGGCATCATGGAAGGCATTAATGAAACATGCGAGGCATGAATCCTGATATTTTTGCCATTTATGGCCTAGGGATGTCTTCCCAAGAAATGAGCTCACTTGATGATGTAGATATTCAATATCCATTTCCATAAATAAGTATTCAACAATTTTTTATGAAATTATTAATTAGGCCTTGATTTGGATTAATTACCTCTTAAGCATGTTTAGGCACTTTGTGCACAAATTAACCAAATTGATCAGAATGTCTTGTTATTGGTCCAAAATTTGACTAGATTGGAATTGAAAGGAAATGTCAGATGTGTTAGAACCATTATCCCATATAGGATGTTTCCAACAGCAAATAACAAAGGCACATGTTTTATAAAAAATATTTGATAGGGAAGAGTAATCTAGAGCACCCAAGTTCAAATTTGGCATTTTGACTCAAAATGATTTTATCAAAGTTAGCTGGTCCATAAATTACATTACCTTATTTAGTAATACCCTAACCAAAATTGGCACTTGAATATGTCAGTTTTAACTCTTTTAGTGTGTTTTAATGTCTTAAAGCCAAATTATGCATTTTAGGTGAAAATTAGCCAAAACCCTGGTTACAGGTTATCAGAGGCTAGATTTCAGTGTCTACAATTAGAAAAGAGTTCAAATAGTTGAATGAATCCAAAAAAAATTATGAAATGAAATAAGAGGGTAGAGGGTATTTGACAATAGTATTAGTTTGTCAAAATAGTTCTATACCAGTCTGTACTAAGAGAAAAACCCTAAAAAATGGTATTAGGACTATGTGCTTAAAGAGAAGAAGTTAAAAAGATTAAGACAAGAAGTGATGAGGGTTTTTTATGGAGTTAGGAGTATAATAAGGCTATAATTAGAATAAACAAGGTCATAAGAATCAATGAACAATGAGTTCAACTTTGAATCATTGAAGGAGTAAAGGAACCTTTGAACCAAGTATAATTAATAAGAAAGGGAAAGGGAATTACTAGAGAGCTAAGGTGTTGAGATTGCTTGAAGTGGTATCAAGTAAAAAATGAGTTTTAAATTACATATTTTCATTTAGGTTATGTAAATAAGATCAGTGTCCTTAAGAAGATAAGAGGATAAAATAACATAGAATAAATAATAGAGATCCTAAGAGACAACATAAAGGATATGTTGTAGGTCAGAGTTTAGGTCTGGTAGAGGTAAAGGGATTTTGATTATGTTTTCATCTACATTATAAAAATCTAGAGAATAAATCTGCATCAATTTGGTATTAGAGTTATATTTTCATTACGAATAAGTTGAAGAATGTTTGCATAAAAAGGATACATGTTTTATTTTTGTTTTCATGTTGTGTATTTGATCAGTTCATATAAAAATGATGAATGTTACTTAAAATATTTCTAAAGAAAGTTTTAGGTATATGAGAGAGAGGAAGAAAAGTAAATAGTATGTGGTGAATCCCTTAAACCATAGAGACTTGGAGAGAAAAAGAAGAGAGATAATGAAATATCCAAGAGAGAAGCTCAAGGATAGCTTTAAAGTTGAGGAGAGAGACCATGTGTGATCTAGAGGTCAATTATAAGAGGTATTAAATTTTTTAAGGAGATGGATTTAGTGCATATATCTCATCAAGACCTTTACAATGATATGTGGAACATAGAAAATAGAGTTGATATGCTCTTTGTGCAGCTAGTCAAAGTTTTAGTCAATATTGATCAAAGGTGGTGAGACTTCAAACATTGACCATCAAGGAATGTTTTTGAATCAGTTATATGGTGTATATATCATCACAAGCTTTCTAATGCATTTTTAATAGACCAAATCCAAGTTCATATATATAATATATGATTGGTCAAATTTACGGTTAAACTTGGTCAACATGTTAACGTGGTAGGTGGGTGATGTGACACAACTGACTTATTAGAGATTACCAACATGGCAAGAGAAGATGACACATGACAAAATTAAATTTTTACTTGTGTAATTACATGAGAATCCCATGTGGACTAACCAATGTCTTCCACATGGACCAACTAATGGTTGTCATGTGGACCAATCATAAGTTGCCATGTGGACAAGCCAACTCACATGGTTGAAGAAACATCCCCATCATCCAAGACCAAGTCACATGCCATGAGATCTAAGTGAACTCACAATGCAATGTTGGGTTAAGAAACACCATCATATGCCTTAGATAAAAGTCTTTGTTGGCATTTACCATGGTAGGAAAAGGCTATTAAAAGCCCTTGGTTATAACCACAACCCAAATGTGGGATATTTGATAAGCCCACAAAACCCATGCTTATTTGATGGGAATGGAACTCCGAACCTACCATCCAAAATATATAAATCCAAAATACTTAGGCTATGGAATTGAATGCCTATATAAATATGAGAACTTGCTTTTGTAAACAAGAATCCTAGCCAAGGAGCTAAGACTTAGGGACTAGTTTCTATGTTTCCTCTATTTTGAGGCTTTTGGAGGTATTTCCAGACTTCAGAGTGAACTATAAATTTATTATAGACTCCAAGATAGTTCCAACCATATGTGGAGTGTTATAATTTGAGGCTATTTATATGTTGTGAGTAGTCCTAAAAGGTCCATTAGACCATTGTGTTGTAATCATTTTGTATGGAAATAGATCGGTTCATGTTCTAAGCAAACTTGAAGATGTAGCTTGAGTAGTGGGTGAACTCCATTATCAATCTGGTTTCATGATTACATTATTTGTTTTGAATTATTTTCAACATTTTTGAGTTAATCAGTTATCTACTCAATTTGAATGCATAACTAACTAAAAAAAGGAAATCACAATTTAATTTTGAATTAATAAGTTGTTAAAAGTATCCAAGGTAAATGTTGGCACATTTAGGTGTTGTTTACATATTAGATTTGGTGTTAGAATAGTTGATCAATAGGATTTAATAGTGTGTTTTACCTATGATTAATAGTTGGTTATTGTTTTTGCTTCCATTTTAAACATTTGTTTCAACTTTGTGATTGATCAAGTACAATGGGCAAGTTATCAAACCGAGCCAAGATTGATGAGCTTGAAGCCATTAACTGCCAGATCTAGGAAGAAAAATATTTCTTGAGAGCCAAGTTTTACTCCTTAAAAGAGGAGATTGTGAAGTTAAAAATTGAGCCACAATCCTCAATAAAAGAGAAAGAGGATTATGTCAATAAGATGCTTATACAGAGTAAGTAGATGATGACATTTGTTAAAGAGTTATAGGCTGAGATTCAAGCCAAAGATAAGATTTTAGCTTGGTTAAAATGTTAATAGAAAAAGGAAAAGCCTTCCACTTTAGATGCATGTACTATGACATAAGAGTGCATTGTAAGTTCACATTTTAATACTTCCTCCCATATAATTTTAGATGTTTGTTTTGGTGATTTTGAAAAACATACTAGAGACATTATATCCAAATTGTTATTTAAAATGGAATTTAATGAAAGAGGCCTTTGTAAGAATGGCCAAGGTATTACTAACCCAATATAGGTTTAGGATCATCCTCATTTTGTAAGTTTGGGTTATTATAATGTGGGAATAGATATGTAAAGTGCTCCAAGCATGCTGATGGGAGACAAGCTTTTGAAAGCAAAGTAAATACCCCAGTAGTCCTATAGAGATATTCTTCATAGGAATATAGTGCTTCTTCATCACAAGAAGAATGTGGTAAGAAAACATAGTGAAGAGGTAATTAAATTCTACCTCCAATTTATTACCATAATCATAAGCATAGTAAAACTTTTTATTTACTTCTTCAGCATGCCTATGATTTTTAGAAATGTTGGAATGCCTTTCCTTATACTTTTTTTGAATTGCCTAACCATTCTATAGCCAGATGTTGGAAGAAAAAGACATTCATGAGTAAGTTAATGCCATTTGTCAATAACATGACAAATCAAAAATACCAATCTCATCATACAAAGGTAAGAAATGGCAATAAAAGTTCCTCACCCTAGAAGAAAAAGGTTAAGAGGAATTTTTGTGCTTATTATCAGAGGAATGGGCACCAAATGGATATGCATTAGAAACTTCATCCATCTCACCATCAAAGTAATGGCAAGCCAAAGATGGAATATAAACCTATTGTAAAGGTAAAAGAAGTTCCTAATCCACCACCAGTTCATAATTCAACCTAGGTAATACCAGAAAGTGAGAGTCCTTTAAAATGGGTTAGTCAACAATTTTTTAATTATATATTGTATAGCTTTGATTGTTAACTAGTATCCATTTTTTGTTTAGAGTTTAGATTTTGTGAGAAATGCTAAGAGATAGGTTTACCATACTCAGTGTATTTTCTTACTAGGGAAAATTTGATTCATGCTCCAATTAAATCTCCTAATTAGCTTTTGAGTTCTTGTTATAGATTGGATATAACATTTAACTCATGTTTATAAGATTAAAGATTTGTCATCTATTTGTGTAGACAGTTAAGCTCATAAGTATCAGCTTAGATAGTCATTTTATGTAGAGGCATTATGATCATGCAATAGAATTTTATCTGATCATCATGGATGGGACATCGGGTCACATTTTCATTTTGGTAGAGGCTCTTGTAAAGTTGTATAGAGTGGAAGATGATCATCATCATCAACTGTCATGTCCCCTTCTCAAATGACATGTTCGGAGTTGATGGTTAGCCTATTATGTGACCCTCGTAGGCTGATAGGATGGATAGAGGGTCTTGATGGAGCTTGGCTTGACTTCATTTAGCAGAATTTCTACAGTTGGTTTTCATTCAGACACATTTGGTTTGAGCTCCTATTATTTAGAGATATTTGACATGAAGCAGAGCACCCTTATTTTGGTATGGTCATGTGCAGAATCACTCCCTAATTCACCAGCTTTAGACAGATCAAGGATCTGACATGTATTGAGGGAGATATTAATATTTGATTGATTTAATCAAATATTAATTATTTAGCCTATTTTTAATTAGAAACCCTAATTCTAATTTAAGAAAACACTAATTAGGGAAAACATATCTTTTGAGGGTATAAGGGTTTCTCATGGAGGCCATTGTGGATTAGCTATTTTGATTATTGATTTTGATTATTGAAGAATTCTTCTATGAAGACTGAGCCAAGGGTTCCAGTATTCCATCTACATTGGAGAATGTCAACTCTTCAGTGTGTGTGATTCAGAGGCTGTGAAATATCAGCTGATCTATTGCCAAATTAAGAGATAACTTCATACAAAAGTTATCACATAGGTTTACAGATGTGAGAGGTAACTTCATACAAAAGTTGTCACAGAGATTACCAGGTATTTTCTTTATTTAGTTTTGTTTCAATAAGTTATACAGATAGAGATCTTCTATATTAGAGCCATATATCTTCAGATCAAGGGTTCAACAAATAGGTTGTGCTTATTTGGTGTCCGTATGAAGTCTGTACAGATCTGTACAAATCCACGTAGAGACTGACATTGGCAGACAGAGATTCTTAGAGACTGGCATTGGCCGACTAAAGACTAACATCGACAGAGAAGGACCCGCAGTGACTGACGTCGGTCGTATATCAAACAACGACGGTGACTGTGTGTTTGATGCAGGAGGCTGAGACACATAGATTCAAGCTATTTTTCAGATTATTGATAGATAATTAGGGTTTTAAGACCATATCTAAATATTCTTTTTTATGCATGACTGAAGACATCTATTGTAATCATCTAAACAATTAATAAGACCTTTGATTGGGAGTTAAGAGATTTACTGTGGTTTATTTATTTAATTGATTTTATCTTGTAAAAATCATATCTTATTTCATTCAAAGGTAAAATATAGAGAGATAGTTATAAAAATATCTAGTTCCAAAATTGAGGGGAAAAGGGGATATTACAGTGGTATCATAGCTTTTATCCTGCCATCCTGAGGGTTGGACAATCTTATGTAGCCACAAGAGTTAGAACCGCACAGGTATAACACACATAGTAGAGCCTTGCTTGAAGTTACCCAAGTGTTAGAACAACAACCAATTATCATGAGTGATAGACGTGAGGGTAGCCCACTCAGGGGCCACTGACATAATGATGATCAGGGTACCAGAGAAGTCTACCATGAGATGACACAGGCACTATAGGCAGTTACTACTATGGTAAGGAGGATGAACCCACATGATGGATAGAATGGGGAACATACAGATAATAGAAGTACTTCTATTAATCAGAGACCATAGCTGACCCATTCTAAAACAACTGATAGACCTACACGTCTTATGTTTGCTCAGGAGGAATCAGAGGCTCTTGTAGAGGAGGAGCCAGGAGATTCCCTATTTGTAGATGTTCTCATGGCTGCAAGTGATGAGTGGGACTTATTACCTCCGCAGGTTCGAGAGAAGATGGCCTTCGATAATTTTGTTAATCAGAGGAGAGAGCACTACAGATTGGTTAGATAGGATAGGAGGCCTAGAGGTCAATTTAGTGAGCTAAGGAAGGCTACTGGCAAGCTTTCTTTGACTACTTTTGACGGTAGTGGTAAGATGACAACACAAGCTAGGGTTCATAAGCTTGAAAAATTCTTGGTGTTAAGGCTAATGACAGAGATGGATACCATCAAATACACCACTTTGCACTTGGATGGAGTAGCACATGATTGGTGGTACCATGGTATGGTAACACTTCAGCATAACCAGGTGACCGAGTAGTAGGACTTCATGGAGAGGTTGGTTGAGAGGTTTGACAGGAAAGATCTTGAAGTTTACTTTTGAGATCTAGCATAATTGAAACAAACAAGCAATTTGGAGTCCTTCATCAGTGAGTTTCAACGATTGGCAGTTATGGTGCCAAATATTTCAGAACATAGATTGGTAGTTCTCTTCATCGAGGGATTGACAAAACCATTGAGAGGTTGGATCAAAGACTTTGATCCTCCTTCATTACAGGTAGCTATGAAGAAGGCACGTAGTATGGAGATGGTAGTGCCATCTAGCAAATATAACTCTAGAGGTACTTCTTCATCCAGGGACCATAAGTGCTCCACTGGAGATACAGAGAGACCGGATTTCAGCATAGATAAATCAGGTGTAAAGAATGATTCAAAGGCCAATACAACAGCACCACCTTTAGATCATGAGGTGCTTAACGATCTACGTAGAAAGAAGCTTTGCTTCTACTGTAAAGGTCCATATGATATCCATCACGATTGCCCTTTGAGGCCTAAGGGCAAGGCAAATCGTGTGATGTGGGTATATTTTGAGGATTCAGATGCAGAGGATTCTGAACAGCAGGAGAGTTCTGAGGGGGTAGAGGCAGAGACTTCAGAGCCTAAGGTAGAGGTAGAGTTTGAGCTTCACATATAGGAGGCACACCTATTCATCACTCAATTGGATGAGTCATTCAGACTCCGTGGAGTTTTGGCAGGGCAGAAGGTCATCACCCTTCTTGATACAGGAGCCATACATAATTTCATAGATGCTAGATTTGTGGAGAATCATGGACTCACTACCAAGGATTTTGAGGGGATCAGAGTCAAGGTGGTCGATGGTCACACTCTTAGGTGTGAGTGGATGATTAGAGACCTCCCATTATGCTTGAACAACTATGAGTTCAATGCTAATTATTATGTGGTAGACATGGGGGACATAGACTTAGTTTTGGGTATGAAGTGGCTTCATTCATTTGAGGAAGTTACTCTTCATCTCAAGGACATGGAGGTTCACTTTCCTGTTGATGGGAAGCCACATATTCTTAAGGCAATACGGGACAGCAGCTTCAGATATATGTTTTTTCATCGGATGGAGATGCCTATACGACATGACATGATTGAGTGCTCTACCAAATGCACATTAGCGCCAACACAGGAGAGATATGAGGATGAGCTTTGTCTTGAGGTGAGTTCCATTCAGGAGTTATCACATGTGGTAGAGACTCAGCTTTCTATTACAGTAGGATCACATGTTGATGATGATAAGAGTATGTCTAGCATTCACATTCCAGATTCAGATATCATTCAGGTAAGGGGTTTACTTGAGTTGCTAGTTGATTTTCACTCATGGACTGGATGTTGGGATCCTTATCTTGGTACTAGGGATGATGTGACACCATCAGATGAGAGTTGGGATGGATCGGGTATGGAGGACAACAGTGGAGATCATGATTACATTTGGGATCCAGGTGGATTGATTCATGATTGCTTGAGGACAAGCAATTTTAGGAGGGGTGGATTGTCATGTCCCCTTCTCAGATAACATGTTCAGAGTTGATGGTTAGCCTATCATGTGACCCTCATACGCTGATAGGATGGATAGAGGGTCTTGATGGAGCTTGGCTTGACTTCATTTAGTAGAATTTCTACAGTTGGTTTTTATTTAGACACATTTGGCTTGAGCTCCTATTATTTAGGGATATTTGACACAAAGTGGAGTGCCCTTATTTTGGTATGGTCATGTGCAGAATCAATCCCTGATTCACCAACTTCAGACAGATCAAGGATCTGACATGTATTGAGTGAGATATTAATATTTGATTGATTTAATCAAATATTAATTATTTAGCCTATTTTTAATAAGAAACACTAATTCTAATTTAAGAAAACCCTAATTAGGGAAAGCATATCTTTTGAGGGTATAAGGGTTTCTCATGGAGGCCATTGTGGATTAGCTATTTTGATTATTTATTTTGATTATTGAAGAATTCTTCTGTGAAGACTGAGCCAAGGGTTCCAGTATTCCATCTGCATTGGAGAACATCAACTCTTCAGTGTGTGTGATTCAGAGGCTGTGAAATTTTAGCTGATCTATTGCCAAATTGAGAGATAGCTTCATACAGAAGTTATCACAGAGGTTTACAGATGTGAGAGGTAACTTCATACAGAAGTTATCACAGAGCTTTCCAGGTATTTTCTTTATTTAGTTTTGTTTCAATAAGTTATACAGATAAAGATCTTCTATATTAGAGCCATATATCTTCAAATCAAGGGTTCAACAAATATGTTGTGCTTATTTGTTGGCCGTACAAAGTCCGTACAGATCCACACAGATATCGACATCGGCAAACAGATATTCCCAAAGACCGGCATCGACCGACTAAAGACTGACATCGATAGAGAAGGACCCGCAGTGATCGACGTCGGTAGTATATCAACCGATGACGGTGACTGTGTGTTCGACACAGGAGGTAGAGATGCATAGATTCAGGCTATTTTTTAGAATGTTGATAGATAATTAGGGTTTTAAGACCGTATCTAAATATTCTTTTTAATGCATGACTGAAGACATCTATTGTAATCATCTAAACAGTTAATAAGATCTTTGATTGGCAGTTAAGAGATTTACTGTGGTTCATTTGTTTAATTGATTTTATCTTGCAAAAATCATATCTTATTTCATTCAAAGGTAAAATATAGAGGGATAGTTAGAAAAATATCCAGTTCCAGAATTGAGGGAATAAGGGGATATTACATCAACCAAAGACTTAGCTCTACATAGAGGCTATTTTTCCATGTAGTAGAGTGGAAGTCAACATTAGACATCTAGTGGCATAGTATTGTGTAGAGGTTATATTTTCATGTAATAGAGAAGAGGGCATTTGGAGGTGTGGAACACTAGTTTGGGTCATTGCATAAATTGGCATACCAGGTCCAATACCAGCTTTTTAAGGATAAAAACCCCTCTTAGTGGGGAGGATGGATCTAAAGTTTAATTTTGAGAGGTATTTAAATATTTATTGAGATGGGTTCAATGCATAGATCTTGTTGATACCTTTATAGCAATATGTGGATCATGAAAAATGGACTTCATATGCTCCTTATACAACCAATCAAAGTTCTAGTAAACATTGGTCAAAACTAGTCAAAATTTAAAAATTGACCATCATGGAATGTTTTTGAGTCAATTCCATGGCATAGAGATCATCGTAAGCTTTCTAAAACATTTTGAATGGACCATATTTGAGTATGTATGTGGAAGATATGATCAGTCAAAGTTATGGTCAAACTTGGTCAGCATGTTGATGTGGTAGGTGGGTGACATGGCACAATTGACCTATCAGAGACTAACACATGGAAATATCAGATGACACATGACAAAATTAAATGTTGACATGTGGTATTACATGAGAATTCCATGTGGACTAACTAATGGCTTCCACATGGACCAACTAGTGGTTTCCATGTGGACAAGTCATAAGTTGCCATATGGACAAGCCAACTCACATGGTTCAAGAATCATCCCCATCACTTAGGACTGAGTCACATGTCATGAGAGCTGAGCCAACTCAAAATTATATGTTGGGTTAAGAGACACCATCATATGCCTTACCCAAAAGGCTTTGTTGGCATTTACCATGGTAGATAAAGGCTATTAAAAGCCTTTGATTATAACTACATCCCAAATGTGGGATATTTGATAAGCCCATGAAACCCATGCTTGTTTAATTGGAATGGAAATTTACACCTACCATCCAAAAATTATAAATCCTAATTTCTTGGGCTATGGCATTGAACAACTATATAAAGTTGAGAACTTGCATTTGTAAACAAGAGTCCTGACCGAGGAGCTAAGGTTTAACGACTAGCTTATATATTTTCCCCATTTTTAGGCTTTTGGAGGCATTTCTAGACTTTGAAGTGAACTTGAGATTTGTTCTAGACTCCAAGATAGGTACAAACATGTGTGAAGTCTTAGGATTTGAGGTTATTGTTATGTTGTGATCAGTCCAAAAAGGTCCATTAGATCATTGTGTTGTTATCAATTTTCATGGAAATGGATCAGTTCAAGTTCTAAGCAAACCCAGAGATGTAGCCCGAGCAGCTGGTGTATTCCATGATCAATTTGGTGTCATGAGTACTTTATTTATTCTGCATTCATTTTAGTATTTCTAAGTTAATCAGTTATTTACTCAATTTGAATGCATGAGTACCTAAAAAATAAGTGACAATTTAATTTCAAATTAATAAGTTCATAAAAGTATCCAAGGTAAACATTGTCGCATTTAGGTACTATTTATAGATCAATGTGAAGGTCAAGAAGACAAGTAGTTAGAATTGTCAATAAAAAGAGATAGGTTAAGGTGAGACCTAGAGAGAGTGTGAAGAAAGTAATGAAATATGAATTTATTGAAACAAGAAGGTTACCTGAAGGAAGTAAATAAAGAGGAAGTGAATAAGAAAGAGATTGATGAGTTGAAGGCAATATTGGCAGATTTAGTGCAAGCTTTAGAATGACTTTGACCAATGTTTTCAATTGAAATTAGAACAAGAGTGAGACAGCCTCTCAAGGACATAATGATGAAGAAGATGTAAGGATTTAATATTAATAACATTATTAATTAGTGTATTTTAGTTTATTTGTTATTAACAAGAAATGTATTCCCATAATGTTTTTTTACCTATGACTATTTTGAGTTATTAGATCCTATTTTCTAGGATGTTTTTGTGGTACCTCCATGGCTATATAATATCTATTTTTTGTTCTCATTAATATGTTGAACATAATATAGCGTGTGACAATTTTTTAATGGAAAATGTGTGTTTGGATCTCTAATTTGCCAACAGTGTGGTATCAAAGTAGTGATAACCATCAAAGTGCCATATGGAATTATGAGATTGTATGGGGCAGATCTATTATTATTCATGGTCACCCCTTCTATGTGAGTTCTAATTTTTATGTATACATTAAAATGTATTAGATTAACATAGATAGTAAATGCAATTTTTGTCTATAATTTGGTATGCATCATGTATAAACCTATGAGGTAATATTCAATGCTGGAAAACCTTACAATATACTCAAGAAATATTCTAGATTAGCATGATTTCCATGCTCAGCATCTATCTGGTCAACATCTTCTAACAACATCAACATATCTAATTGGGCATAAAGTGTACTCTATTTTCATAGATCACACTTCTAAGAAAAGCTTATCAGAATCTCCTATGGACAAAGAACGATGTGGCATCATAGTCAGCATGTAGACATATTGTTAGGACTATACATATAAGTCTATCTACCCAGAATACATCCAAATCTCATAAATTTTGTAATCTCCACATCACCTTTATTTATTTATCTAGATCTATCTTAACTTGCAAATTTTATCCATTGGCATATTGAAAATTCATCCCATGAAAGCACTGGTCTAATTTACACATTACAATCAAATTAGGTATAATATTTGTTATCCTCCTATTTTAACTCAAGCTCAAACCTTAACTCTATGATGGTGATAAACTTTGACCTGTTGTATCATTTTCATGCTCTCTAATTTTAGAAATATAACAATTGACCTTTCTCTAGTTGTGCATCTCTACCTCCACCATGTAGCTCGCATCAAGATCATGATGATTTGGTTGTTTATATTTCATGTTGACTTAGGGAAAAACATTTATACGTATGGTAAAAATAGGTTTTAAGTCACATCATTTATTTTATAGGTTTAGCTATATTTAAATTTTAGTAAGTTATTTAGAATTAAATATTTCATTCATTATTTCATAGTTGGTATAAAGTAATTAAATATTACTTTCTAGTCTATAGTTTGTTTAGTCCTTACATGTATTTATAAATAGTTTCCAATTTTATATAGTTTTTGTGTTATTTAGTCATAAAATTTCTAAGTGTCAATTATGTGTCTTTTATATAAGTGTAGTGCTATTTTGGGTCCATTATCAAAATTTTTAAAAAAATGTTAAAAGATGAAAAATTAGTCAAGAGTCATTTTTTGTGAGTCAAATCATTTTATAAAAATGTTTTTTGTATCATATAGAGTCAAAAAATCATCTTATTGGACACATTATCACTTATATATGACATCCATTATAGTAAATTAAGCTTCATCACCATATTCACTAAATAAGGAACAACATATTGGAGGCTGGAGGACACATAGATGTTGGAGGACAACTGGCATCCTCTCATGAGTCACCTAAGATGGGGTCACATCATTTCTATGGTGACATTTTTTAGTGTGTTTATTTTTTTACTATGTAATTTGGTTTTCAATAAAAATACTAAGCAGAATTTTTACTAGTTTGGTACCTCCTGATGAAGAACATTATGGGGAGTAAAACCACTAAACGAGAACTTGGTTCTATGAAAAGGGTTTGTGTAAATCAAATAAACCATTGAAGTATATAAAATATTTGAGACCTCATATCACCTCTAATTTCATGGTCAACCTACAATAGAAAACCATATGGGTTTGTGGTAATCTAAAAACCCACTGAAGGTGTTAGCATAGATATGTACTCCTGTCACTTCCAGGTTTTTGGTAATCCTACAAGGAAATCCCAAGGTGCCACCAAGACCATAAAGCCATAAAGATGACATACCACCTCAAAAGAGAGTAGGCTACATGGAGAGTGTAAAAACTTTTTACCATGTTTTAATTAAGGGGGTGAGTGTTAGGATTTAATATTCATAACATTATTAATTAGTGTATGTTAGTTTGTTTTTAATTATTGATAAATGTATTCTCATAATGTGTTTGTTACCCATGACTATTCTAGGTTATTATATCCTATTTTCTAGGAGGTTATTATGCTACTTCCATGGCTATATAATAGACTTTATTTTGTTCTCATTAACATGCTTAATATAATATAGTATATGACATTTGTTTTACATAAAAAGTGTGTATAGCTCTCTAATTTTCTAATAGAAGATAAATCAATCAGAAGTGTACAAGGTGAAGAGATAGTTGTAAGTGTTGAGCAATCAACCTAAGAAAAAGGAAGAGGGGAAAAACAAGCATCATGATTTAAAATGTAATGATGCTCTGACATGTATGTATATAGGTATGATATTTTATAAAGAGGATGATATATTGGGGCCAATACATAGGATCAAGGAATAAGGAGAGGAATCATTTGACCAAGTGGTGTTCAAGAGGAACCAAGAGGAAAGAGAGTCTCAAGATAGAGTCTTGATATTTAAATAATAACAAGTAGTTTATCCATTTGTGAATCAAGATAGAATGGAACATGAAGATATACTCACCCAAGAGGATTCAAATGAAGACAAATAAGCATTGGTAAAATAATACAAGGTATGGGGATTATTCTAGTGTGTATGAAGCTTTTAAGAGAGAATATAACTTTGATCCTCATCAAATGTACAAAGATATAGTTAAGGAAGTGACAAAGGAGAACATAAACCTATGGCATGTAGAAGTGGTCTCTAAGATAAGAACACTTATGAAGGCAAGGGGTAGTCAAGAATAAGAAGGAACTCTACATGATGAAGTTGTAGATGATAATATTGAAGATCAGGTTGTAAATGAAGGATAAATCATACAAAAAGAGGAAGAAGATAAGTTGGTGGTTGATGAAAAGAAGAATGATGAACCATATAGGGAATATGAAGGTACTTGGTAGCAAGGACAACATACAATCAAGGAAAAAAGTTGGAGTATGACTCAAGGGAATGAGGAGACATATGTTTTCTTTAATGATTTTTTGTTCATTATAGGTATAACTAGGATGAAGATATCAAGAGGAAAAACAAGGTACACGTGTGGATCAAGAGAGCATGTGCATATTCATAAGAGATTAGTTGTATCATTAGACAAGAGACAAGGAGGTATAAATTCTTCAAGTAGGTCTTGGGATCTAGGAGGCCATGCAAAGAAGATCAAAATTTAGTAAGAAAGAGAGAAACTTTGAAATACATCTAAGCAAGATTGGTTATAACTTTTAGGGAAATCTCTTTTATCCCTTTGGTAGTGTGATAAAGGGGTATTTTCAAATGTTTTCCATTTTGAGTTTTTATAGTAATTATAAGTCAAATAGAATGTGTTTATCCTAGTTAGGAGTCTTACAAGTCTTTATAATTTTAATTGTGGCTTAAAAAGCATTTTCTTACCATTTATTTATTTGAATTTTCAAACTTCATGTCAAATATTTGAGTTGGAAATCATGTCTAAAAGAAGTCTCAATGTTTTAATTGTTTATATTATAACTATATAAAGTGGTCAAGGTTGTCCATGTATACATGGATCACATATTAAGACATTTTGATAGTCATGCAAAAAATATAGTTAAACTCTCCCAACATACATGAGGGAGTTAGAAGTTAGTTAGACTAATTATGAGGAATAAAATAAATTGTAAATGTCTATGTTAGAAGTCAATTTGGTGTAGTTGGATTTGAAGGGTGTAATGTTTTTTAACCTCAAGAAGTGAATAAAAATATTTTTGTTTTCTAAAACTAATAATTGTAGACCAGATTCTTGTAACATGTGCAAGGATAAGTGACGTGTAAAGCAAAATAGTGAAGGAAGGTATACTAGTGAAAATAATTTGAAGTTTATTATGAAATAGTGAGTTTATTCACATTCATAAAGGTGTTAAAACATTTGTTAATAGTCTCTAATTTCATTTATGAGAAATTATCTTGTAGACCCTGTGTAACATATACTCTATGTTGAAATAACTATGTGCATAGGATATTGAAGGAAAGCTACTGTGGAATGAATATTTGGGCTTAAAAGTGCCATATAATTGAATGTATTTTAATGGAATTAAATCTAATTACAAATACAAATGAATAGATAATTTCTTGTGTGACAACTAACAACTTATACCATGTATTTCTATGTTCTTTGTTTAAAACTAGAATTGTATGTGGATCAATAATAAGGATATTGAATGGAAGGTCATTTGAAACATGTAAAATTAAAGTAATTTATATTTTCCATGTTATAAAATGTTATTTATTAATCTATAATTCATTTTCAAATACAATTTGTTACAAAGTCCACTCCAACTCTACAAATATTATGTTGAAAACCTACAATCAAACATAGATTATTGTAAAGACTAAGAAAAAAAGGTGTCACTAGGAGGCTTCATGAGGTGATGAAGGTTTATATGTGTTATACCATGATTATTTAATCATCATATTGATCTATAAGTCAATTGGAATCTAAATTTGTTAAGATTGCACCTCTCAATTAGTTATAGTCAAATATGAACTCTATGTTATAGATTGCACACAAAAACATGGATAGTAAGAGATTTAGATAGTGATAAATTCCCAAATTTAGTTATTTAATTTTAAATTATGTTCGATAAAATATTTTATATGTTACAATTTGAAACCATATGTCTAGGTACCAATTAGAGGAATTGTGTGTTACACATGGAGGTTAGAAACCTAATAGGCCTAAATAGAGACCACAAAGGGCTTATAAAAGAGTTCAAACTATTGAATGAATCCAATAAAATTTATGAAATTAAATAATAAGATAAATATTATTTGATAATAGTATTTTTTTTCAAACCAATTCCATACTAGTCCGTACTAAGAGAAAATCCCTAAAAAGGTTACTAGCACTGTGTGCTTAAAGAGAAGAAGTTACAAAGATTAAGATAAGAAGTGATGAGGGGTTTGTTGATGGAATAAAATGTATAATAAGGCTATGATGAGCATAAATAATGTAAAAATAATCAATAAATAATGGTTTCATATGTGAATCATTAGAGTAAATGAACCATTTAACCAAGTATAACTAATAAGAAAGTGAAAGGGAATTACTAGAGAGGTAAGGTGTTGATATTGTTTGGAGTGGAATTATGTAAATAATGAGTTATAAATGAAATATTTTCATGTAAGTTGTGTAAATAATATAAATATATTGAAGGAGATAAGAGGACAAAATAACATAGAAGAAAGAATAGAGATCTTAAGAGACAACATGAAGGATATGTTGAAGGTCAGAGTTGAGTTGTGGTAGAGGTGAAGGGATTTTGACTATATTTGCATATGAATTAGACAAATTTATATAATACCTATGCATTACTCCATGCCACTCTCCTTATTTCTTTCTTGATGTACTTCTATTTATTTAGGCTTGAAGGCTTTGTTTTTAAAAATCCCTCTCTTGGGGATGAGGAGACTCTGCCAATTTTGAACTTTGTAACCTATTAAGATAATGAAAAGAAATATTTTTAGACTCTTTGATATATGTTTATTATTTTTTATTAGTTTTATTATCACATGTGGTAGTCTTTCTCCCTTAGGAGGTCCTAATCTTGCCTAGTTACTAGTCAATGACGTTATACAGGTCACATATAGTGTTTCAATGTTTTGTGGATGAACTTGGAGTGGATATATTGATTTGTTAGTGTCTTAAACAAAGATTTAAATTAATATCCTAATGTTCTGATCATTTCTTCAAACCTTTATGCGAAACACTTTTGCATAGGAGTCCTTGGAGTTGGAAGATTTAGTGATTAGCATTGTTTATTAGTGTTTGTTAAGTCTAAATTGAGTGGATGAATGAGTATATTGGTGCATCACCATCCCTTAGAGAAGGTTTATATATATATTTTTTAATTTCTATCCCTCTTCACCCCAATAGTAATAATTTTTAGTTAACTAAGTCATAAGTGACGTACCAGGGGAGATAACCCCCTAATATAGAGGTCTAGTTTAGTTATAAGGTCACCGACAAACTTTAGGCCATTCTCATGTTACTTCATGTTTGAAGTAGTCCTGAATAGTCTCCTTCAATAGGATGCAACTTGGGTAGCTAAGAATAATATAACTTTTTCAATAGATAAATCTTGTGAATTAGATAGTTTCTCTAAGGAAATATCTTTGATCCTTTTTCTTTTATTTTAACCAATTATTTATAACCATTTTATATCTCCTTTTCTAAATATAAATCTAAGGAAATAAATTGATTGAATAAAAATAAAAATAATGCAACTAAAAAATGATGCCAAAAAATCAAAATAGAAATGAAAACAAACATAATTAAGTAATTAACACAAGAAAATAATGTAGAAATAACTAAGATAAAAACTATAACAAAGAAACTAAACAACTAAAATATGTGAATAAAATAATGTATTCTAATATAACATTAACCTCTAATGTTTAGGTAAGAAACCAAAATCAAACAAACAAGGATAATTTGAATTTATATCGTTTAATTTAGTTCAATGATCTATGTATGAAATGAAATAACTAATATAAGAACATGTATAAAAACTAAGTAACTATAAATGCATACTAGAAGATTACCAATATGACTTACAAAACTTATGATATCTAAGCAAAATATGTAATTAAACTAAGGTTTTCAATTAAAACTAACTAAAAATAGAACATGAACTAAGTTAGATTTTTTTTAAAAGATAATAAAATCTAAATAAAGATAAAAAATCAAAGATATAACAATATATGAAATAAACTAAAAGATTAAGTAAAAGATAAATATGAACAATGAAAAATGAAAAGATTTAAGAATTCAATTTAATCTAAATAAATAAATAAAAGTAAATAAGTAAAATCTAAAAATAAAAATTAAAGATATGTGAGTCTAGAGTTAAAGTTGTCTCAGCATGAAATTGATAATATTTTATTGAGAAACAACTTCAATATAAAATGTCTTTAATAAGATAATATTTACAATTTAAATATTTAAAAAAATTCACATAAGTGATGTATTCATCATTGTTTGGGTCACTTATTCAATGTTCTACACATATGACTAGATTACTTCAATCACCAAAATATATTATGCTTTATAAACTTTAGGTAATTAGTTTAGAAAAAAATAAGGAACCTAGATATACCTATCATAAAAAAGCATTTAACTTAACTATTAGAGAATATATTATTCGATGCATCTAAAAATGACTACTTAATCTTAGATATTATTGCAGAGAAATAAAATACAATGAAGCTTGAATAATTTAGAGATCTTTAATATCTATTATGTTCCTATTCTTGTTGTTGTGACTTTTATCTCTTTATAAAGTTATCTCTTTTGTAGATAGTTACAAAATAAGTTATAACTAACATGTTAGTTTTAGTTGACTTTAATTAGCTTTAAAAATTCAATTAGTCAGCTTAACTTAATATTTTTAAGGTAAAATTTAATAAAGTCTAATTAGATCAAGTCAATTAATTAATATATCAAAAATGAATGCTAACGGGGGTCTTAGGAATCATAATAAGACAATAAAATAAAAATTAAATATACATGACATCCATTATGATCACTAAAAACTAAATAATATTAAATACTTCAAATATTAAATACTATGAATATTTTTGAAATAATTTAAATAAATCAAACATTTCACTATAAATAAAATATTATTTCTTCAACCAAAACTACCATCATTCTTCAAATATATCTGCATATAAAAAATATCAATTATATCCCACATGTAGTCAAGTATCAAGTTTCAAAGAAACAAAATTTAAAACACTATTTAGTCATCATAATATTCAACAAACTCAATTAAAGGGTCTCCTTTATTAATAAGATACTCAATATATTCCATTAGCGTAGAAGGAAATTTAAAAAAGTTGATGCCTTACTCATCATATACTTCTAGATTGATCTGTTTCACCATCATATTTATCATTGGGAAGGTTGTAGACTTACTTACATGTTTCTCAATAGAAAGAACTGGCTTATCATGTTCAAGATCAAGTGGAACAAATTAATCTAATGATAACTTAGTAAATTTCTAACTCTATCTTTGGGTTTACATAATTTAAGCCTAGTATGGATTGGAACAAGTGAATGAAGGTGTAATTTAGTGCTCACATCAAGTACATTTTTAGGAAGTGGAGGTGTTACAACATTATTCTAGTAGGTTTAATAATAGTGTGCATGTATTGGGAAGATGAACTTGGGATACCTCTTTCATGAGGATGATATCTCCCATACGCCCTTCTCAACCCTATATTACCTCATAAAGATAAGGCTATTTTAAGTTATGATTCAAAGGAATTTAAAAAGTTAGGATCAGTGGCATCAAAATATATGGATATGTGGGTTATATATACAACCAAAAATGCATCATGTCTATAAATCAATCCTAATTCAGAGAAGATAGATCACACCATACTCTTCTGATTAGGGACACATTTGTTACACATAAACATGACCAATATGTGGATCTTTTTGACCTGATTATGGGATCTATTTTCATAACATACAATGTTAGCGAGGGTTTCAAAGCCTCTAGTCAAGCACAATCATGTAATAACCCTAAGGGAGTCTTGTGTTTTGATATCTGACTACACTAATAACAAGTAAAGAAAATCAAATCTAGTGCTCACCAAAGCTTGTGTGACATTATGAAGGGTTAGTAAATAATCAAAACATGCATAAGAGAATATCAATTAAGATATGTATGATCAATAACCTAATACAAGAAATAAGATGAGTAATATTATTCAAATCCAATACTTATGTTACTTCTATCTACTAACCAGAGGAGTAAAGTTAGAGAATATTTACCTAAATGATGAAACCATCGAGACTTAGTCTCTCCCTTGGCTAAAGGGGATTCACAAGAGGTTTTTCTAGTTTGTAAGCATCACTAAATAAGGCCAAAACATCCAAATCTTATACATAAGACTAAGTTCTTCACATAAAAACCCTAAGCTAAGACTCTTCAAGTAAAATGGTGGAAGAGCAGATTGTAAATAAGTACAAGAAAATAATAACTCTTGATTGCATATGAAATAATGCCAAAATGATCATATATATATATATATATATATATATATATATATATATATATATATATATAGGTAGATTTAAACCTAATCCCTTCTAAAAATATCAACAAACAAAGTTGATCCAATCGACCTAAAATAATTTTGGATGATTATTCAATAGGTCATGAGTTAGGTTAGCTAAGAGCCAAACTAGCTCTTAATTGAAAATCATTCAAAAGTATACACAGTTGACCTAGTTAACCTAGTACAATTGACTAATAAAATGGGATTAAGGTGAGGAAATGAAGGATGGAAAGAGGGAAAAGATTTAAGGAGTTTTCAAAAGAAGAGTAATATCTTAGGAAATGGTTTTAAGATCTGGTTGGATTGTTAATAATATGGAAATAAGGGATAAAAATATTGTGAAACACCAATGGTCTACCCACCCCTTTGTCTATGCACTCTTTAAGGCATGCACTTATAGAGTTTGAGTCTCGATGGATTCTTTCAAGATGTAAAGCATGGGTATTTAATAAAATTTAAAAGTATTATGTGTATACATGTGCCCTACTCGAAGCTCATCACATGTTAATAAAGTGCAATAGGGGATGGTGCTTTGAGAAAGAACATAAAGACATATAACACTAAAGATAAAAAAATGTTCTAGTATTTTTAAGCATAAAATAACTAAAATTAAATGACAAAAAAGGAAAATAATTGAAAATTAAATGTATGTGTAGCTTGACTTACCTTTAGTGTGGGATGAGTATCTATTGTGTTGTTAGTTTTGATTATGGAGGGTGTAGAGTATGCTTTTGCCAAACCTAAGAATACAAAAATAAAGAGTAAAAACAAAAAAACATATCAAATCCAAGATAATTGGTGCTTTGTGGATGGGATGTTTATGAGAATTTGGTAAGCTAGGGTGACAAGTGCTATGTTAGACCAAATAACCAAGTAAAAAATAAGAGTAAACTACATAACCAAATATTCAAGGCTATTAAAGACCAAAATACTCAAACAAGTAAACCTTGAGTAAGAAAGAAAAACTCAACAAGTCAAACCAAGGATAGATGTCAAAAAGGATGGTAATCAAAAATCAAATGTAAAATCAATAACAATCCTTACTTAAAAAAAGATGGATAATAAAAAAATAAAATGGTAAAAGAACATTGACGAGTGAGCAATAACAATCCTTATCTCACTCAACAATGGAAAAAGGTACAGATTCATGTGCCTGTAACAAAAGGGTAGTACAACAATGATAAATGGTAAAAACAAAGAAAGTCTAGTAATGTAATTTTATGGTGTAAATAAAGTAATCCATAGTTCCTTAAACATATTATTTCTCTCTAAGGATAGATAAAAATGAAACAAAGTGGTGCTAGAATGTTTTTAAGAGATGAAAAAGAAGGAAATATAGAATAGGTAAAACATATTTAAAATCATAATTTTCATATCAAGGGGGAAATGAAATGGCTGGAGGGAAAATGATGTAATAATCAAGGTAGAGGAACTCTTTATTGAATTCAAGATACTGAAATTAGGTTTTTCAAACAATAGGAATTTCGACCATAAGGACTCCAAAGAAAATCTCTTAACCACACAAGTTTTAGGTTAACAAATTTAGTATATAGATCATCCCATGAATGATATATGCATAAAAATTAAAATGGACCTACCTTACCACAACATGTTTGTTGTTCTTTAGGACCCCTTGTAAAACCATTGGTCTACTATGAGGATTAGGTACTTGCATGAGAAAATAGGTAGCACCATGGAGTTTCTTGAACTCTCCTATTCCAATCTACTAGCCTATTATACCCTAATGGACCTTGACTCTATTATGAGGTCAACTATGGATTTTTAGATTCAATTATAAATAGGATACGTGCTTGTAATCACACTTTTTGGTTTGATATTAACTTTTGAAGTTTGTATATTACCTTTTGTATATCATTGCCTTTTTTTCAAATGATTTGGATTTTAACTTTATTGATAGATTTTTCTATTCCTCCTCCATATTTATTTGGAAAACCAAATATGGGTGCTAAAGATGAATTTCACATGAATACTTGGGACATGGTTTCTAAGAGAGAGAAATTTAAATTTCTTAGGGTCTAAGAGTCTCATAAATCTAGGTGAAATTAAAGTGTTATCTTGACTTAGACCTTATTTTATCTAATGTGGAATGAACAGAAATCAAGATGAATTACATATGGAACAAATTGAATTACCTCAAATCATGAAAAAATGTGATAAATGGATACAATTATAATAAAGTGTGATTCCTTATCATAAGAATAAGGGAAATGGAGGAAAACATGCTAACATAGATTGTTTGGTAAATTCCATGTTTCAAAAGAAGAAAAATCTAAAGTTGAGAAGAAAAATCAAAAGCACATTCTAGAAAAATAATGATAGAATGGTAATTTTATGAGGAAGGCTAGGTCCTATCCATGGTCTTAAAATGAAAATCATAAAAGACAAATCCAAGGGATGTCAAAAAGTGTGTTAAAAGAGTATGCAAATAAAGAAGATTATGGTACATGATGAGGAAGACCAAGTCATATCCATATTTTTACAATGAAACTCATGAGAGAAAGGGAAACCAAAAGACCAAGCAAGAAATAATAAAAGTTTGTAAATAGAGAGAACTATTATGGATGGAGAGACCCATGTATGTAACCTACAAAAAGTGTTAGATAGATGTGGATAGAAAGCATGAAAAGAAGGGAAGGATCCTATACTAACATCTATATCAGGGATGAACATGTGATAGACAATCTTGTATGTCTTGAAAGGTTTCTTGGAGTTGAATTAGGTTAGAAGCATGTAATGGAAAATAAGAGTGGATATCATAATATTCCCCAAAGGGTAAGTGGATTTAGGGATGGACATTACAAGATGTCCCAAAGTATGATTTGATATATGAATGGGGATCAAAAGATGCCCCAAAGTCTATATAAATGTGTGGATGGTCATCATAAGATTCACCAAAAGATAAAAAGAGGAAGAATAGATAAGAAAAATATAATAAGGAAAGATCACCCTATATAGTGTCTAAATAGATTTAGGTTGTTTGAGAAGATTCTGATAGGAGACTTCGTGATGACTTGAGAGAAATGGACAAAATCCTAAAAAATATAAATAGAGAATTTTGTCAATAGACAAGGAAGGTATAAAAAAGGTACATAGTCAATTAAGTTTACCTAGTACAAAAAATAAGGTCCAAAAATTGTACAAGGTCGATAGGGTCGACTTAGTATAGACAACAGGGTCTAAAAACTGTACAAAGTTGATAGGGTTGACCTAGTACAATAAGTAGGGGAAAATAGATAGTTTATAAGAGACTATGTTGACAAAAAAAGTGTTTACTAAAATAATTAAAAAAATTTAAGTACTTTTGAAATCAATAAATGAAGGAAAACACATAATCAATTAGGTTAATGAGGGTGATCGAATTGAAGCACACAACACAAAACATTACACCAATGTTAACTATTTATGTATTTATAAAATAACATATAATTAATAAAATATCAAGAAATAGACTTGGAAATTAATATATAACTAAGTGGTCATCCTAATTTTTTTTTGAGTATTAAAATAATTTTAGATGTGATAGGAAGTTGGCTATGAGCAAGGAACTAGAAAGCAATCTAAGGATGGTTTTAGGATGTTTAGGCTAAAAGAGATGTATATTGGCAATGGTATAGGCTTTGTATTGGGGCCTACCCCCTCACTTCACACACTAAAATGATAAGGGTGGTGGGTGCTTATCCATTATATACCATTAACCACATATTTATACTTGGCTAAAAAACCAAGTCAACTTCCCCTTTGGTGATAAAATCTAAGTAGGTAGTCCTTGGGATGATAATTATTAAAATTCATTTTAAGATTTTTTGATTTAGTAGTGTGTGTATAAAAGATAAAATATTGAAAATAAATGGTATATTAAAAACCACCTAATTATACTATATGATATATTATAAGCATGCAAGCAATAAGAAATGAAGGTGTGAGCTAATTACTAACATATAAGGGTTAATTCTAACTTTGAAACGTAATATAGTGTTGATTCAGTCAATAGTGTATGTAAAAAATACATAATAGGGTTGACAGTGTCAACTCTATACTATGGGAGTGAGGTTTTGAAAATGAATTATGTCAATAGACTTGACCTAACTTTCTAGACAGAACATAGAATATAAAACTACGTCAATAGTGTCAACCTAGTTGACTATATGTAGTAGTTTTAAAGAGTGTAAACTATGAAAAATAAACCTATAAAAAATTTAGAAATGATAAGGATAGAAAGTAACCTTGGTGGGTTAGAGGATGTAAACAAATATGAGATCGTTATTAAACAACCTTGATTTGTATTTCCAAATTCTACTAATTATGTCAACTAGATCGACTTAGCTTTATAGATCCTATTTACTGAAAACCTAAAAATTTAGAGGGTCAATTGGGACAACTTAGTATGATAAAATAGATATTTGAAAATTTAGAAGGTTGATTGGGTTGACCTAGTAGCCTAAACCTGGTAAAAATCCTGCACATATAGAACATAGTCATATTGATGAGACTGTGTGTTAAAGCCATGCATAGAAGATAAAACTCTATCGATATAGTCAACCTATTATCAAAATTATATGATAATAAAAATTATAAAACAATAAAATAAGTGTAATAAAAATATGTAAGGTTTAGGCTCACGTCGAGTTCACCATAATGTAAGCATTAAAACATGCATCATGTCTATAAGTCAATCCTGACTCAGAAAAAGATAGATCATACCATACACTTTTGATTGAGGACACATTTTTTAAGAGGGAACATGACCAATATGGGGATCATATTATAAAATATAATTTCATTATTATGGGAGAGTTTTTAGGTGCTCTCCTTTCTAGATACAAAATGGGAACACCTCTAGGCTGTGGGTATCATGTGATTGAGGTGAACCTCTGGGTTATGGGTCAGTTCCCTAGGTATATCAATTAGGATCTTAGTAAACTAATAATTGCCAAAGAAAAAGGTTAGAAAAAGGGAAAGGGATCCTAAAAAGGATTAAAAAAATACACAAAATTTATTGAGAGCTCACACAATTATGAAATATACACTAAAGAAGCATAAGTTAGCACTATCTCACACAATCTCAAAATATAGTTAATTGCATAAGTATTTAATACATTAGGTTCAGGAAGCAATGAATGAATCTAGGAGGAATTATAAGACTTAAACCAAGCTTACGTAAATGGTAGAAAGAACACTAATTTGGACATGAAATCAAATATGAAAAACCCTAAAATAATCAAGAAAGAAGGATAATGGGTATGGAAGATTCTCCTTCACAATGACATCATACACAAGCTTACTAAACATAGTTCAAAAGTAAGAGATAGGTAAAATAAAGTATTTATTAGCACCAAGAGGTATTTCATACATTTGTTTATAGGGTTTAGCCTAATCAAATGTGAGTCTTTGCTCTTTTAGAATTGAGAGAGAACTAAAAGTTTGAGAGTTTGCTTCCAAAATTTGAGAGAGAGCCTTTTCTAAAATGGAAAGAATAGGAGATATAGGAGAAAGGGGAGGGATAGAGTGAGAAAAAGTTAACCAAGAACAACCACTGAGATTTCACCTTTTGGTGAATGTTCCACCATCGTTTTGGTATAATAAGTACTAATCCATCATCAACAAGCTAACCTTTATTCATTCTAAAATATTTAAGTTATTCTCATTGGTTCAGAAATACACTATAAGACAAGGTTCTATTTTGTAGATGATGATTCATGATCCTTACTAGGAGGGAAGATATTCAAAGATTATAAACAAAATTAAATGCTCCATGATGCTATTCCAATCACTAAATATCTTTATTATGATATTCCACACCATTTTGACTTGCTTCATTATGAGGGCAAGGTCCTTATATCTATGTACTTGACAGAACCATACTCAAGTTTATTCTTAGTAGTTGTTTGTAGGAGATGGGACCATATTGAAAGATGAGACACCTATCCATAACCATTCATATCTATCTCTACTCAATATTTTATCATATGTCTAATATAAGTTAAAAACTAATCTCATTTATTGTTTTTCTTATAGCTATATAACGATGCAAAGCTTATAGGTCACATAGATTCCTTCTTGATCTCTATATTAGGTCTAAATATACCTATCTTACCTCTAGACCTAATGGAAGCTAAGAAATCATTCATGTGGATCCTTATTTAAATATTAAAGATCATGGTCATGAAACAATATTTTAACCCAAAAGGATGGACCCTATGTGTTCAAATTCTTCGAACCAGAGGTTCATGACATTGAAAACTTATTGTTGACAACCCTTAAATATATAAATATGTCTACTTATGAAATTTGATGGAGCTCTAATGGAAAAGGGATTATCCTTTTAGGCTTTGCCTTTATTTCAACCTAGGTCACAATTTTTATCCACTAAAATCTTTGGTCTTTCAACCTTTAATATTGACTGTCGATTTGATTCCTCGCATTTGAGTGAGTACCATTGATCTTGATGAACCCACTATCTTCAACTTTTAATATTGAACATTTATTTTGATCCACATTGGATAAGCACCATTGGATCTTGACTATCACACACCATTTATCTCCCTCTATATGAATGAAAATGAGCTATAGATCTTTTATTAGTTTAGCATGCTTAAGACACTTGGCAACTTCTCATTTGTCTTTGAGATCCAGTTATTGAATCATCTCTCAGTGTTGATCTAGAATCTATGATAAAATACATACTATTAATTTTATTATACCCACTAACATCTATTAGACATCATTTACCATAATAACTCTATTCAAACACTTGAGATCTTGACAATTGTCATCGATGAATAAACCTGACATTTTAACTCGATGTTCACCATAGATCTATAATCTAGGATGAAATGTTTGTCATTGATTTTCTTGGACCCATTTATATCTATCAAATTCCCATGTACCATTAGATTTTATTTGATCAAACACTGACTATTGATCTTGAGGCATTTAAATTCAAATGACTAGTTCACAAAGCTTAAACTTGATTTCCTTACACCTGTTTCATCCTATAGTATTAAATTTGAAGATTTATATCTTAAGATAACAATATCATCAAGATACAAATTTTGTAGATAATGTTCAAGGAATGAGGAAGTTCATGTTCTTGCATTTATTTAGGCCTAAGAGGATTTATAAACATATTTATAAAATGCATAAATGAACTAACCAGTCCATTTATGCATGACATCCTGATGATGGTCTAGATATTCAAAGATTGTTCTTGAACTTTCAAGGCTGAAAATGAGTCCTTGAGACATGTGAAACCTATTTTATGTCCATGAAGGTCATGACCACCATGAGAGCTTATTGATCTTTACACCTTACAATCTTAGACCTATTTCCAAGCCTATTTCATAAAGATAAACAAATTGCACTTTAATCTTGCTTTACAGTGTTTCTAAAAACTTTGTAAGCAATATTTTATCTTTTTCTACATTATTTAGTTACCTGCTCTATCAAGAACCTTGTTTAACTTGATACTCCATCTATGATATTTTAAAAATTTATCTACATTGGAAAATTTTTATATGTAGGCCAAAATTGGCCAATATATATGGTGACATCCTAGGGTTGTATGCCTGATATGCAAAATACTATTGGCCTTAAACTAATCCATTGGGAACATGGATTCATAGTCTTTTCTATTAGCCATCATGAAACTAACTCAAGGTTAACCCCTTTCTAGAAAACCTCCTCTTGAACCAACAAGGACCAAAAGAAAAAAAATAACAATAAATGTGCCCAAGGTACTTATTGAAAGGGAAACACACAATTGAAAGAGATGAACTCAAATCACTTAGAGGAAAGCATGAAATCTATTCTAATATGTTATATAATAATATAATAGATACAAAATTTTCTAATAATAAGGCTTGAATTGAATACCATTGACTAGGATGGGCAATACCTCTCCATCTAATTTGGAAGGCTAAAAAGCATTATGTTGTTTGCATCCATGGATCAAGTAACGATAACTCCATAAGATATCAAACTTGGTATGGTTCAATGGCTTGGCCTTATTTGAGTCCCACTTGAGGAGTAGGTCCCCTTCCTTGAAGTCCCTTTTTGTGGCTCTCTTGTCAAAGGCTTTCTTAAACTAAGCTTGATGTGAGTCTAATGTCTTTATTATAAGGTCCATTTTTTCTTCAAGCTCTATGAGCTCTATCATCCTTATGCTTATAGGCTCACTCTCCATCAACTCAAGCTGATGGACTAACTCTAATGTAGGTATTTTAAGAGAAATGGGAAATATAACTTCCCTTCCATAGACAAGGAAATATGAAGAATAGCCAATGGTAGCTTTGGGAGTCACTCTATTATCCCATAAGGTTGTCCATAGCTTTGTATGCCACACTCTTCGATTATCTTCCATGGTGCTCTTGATAATCCTTATCAAGTTCTTCTTTCTGTACTCTTCCAATCTATTATCATAGGGGTAGTAATTGGAATATGTACTAAGGTATATGCCTAGCTTAGGTGCCCATTCAATTATCTTCATGGCCACAAATGCTAAGGCATTATTTAAAATTCTAGTAGATGGGACACTAAACCTGCTCACTATGTTGTCATAGAAGTGTAATGCTACTATCTTATTAGATTCTTTCAAGGTAATTTCTTCCACCCACCTAGTGATGTAGTTAGTTATAGTGAGTATCCATTTATGCCCTACACTTGAATGTGGATTGATCATCCCTATGAAGTTTAACCCCCATTTCATGAAGGGTTTCTCCACTTGGATTAGTTTGAGTGTAAGAGATGCTAATCTCTACTTTCCTAAAAATAGAGCACACTTTTGGAATTTCTTGACCCATGAATAGGCATCCTTGAATAGGTTGGTCTATTAGTAACCAACTCTCATTACCTTTATTTTGTTGTTCTTGGAGCAAAACGGCCTCCTATAGGTCTATCATGAAACTGATTCAAGAGCTTTGTCACTTGATTTTCATCAATGCACCTAAGAAATATCTCACTAACATCCCTTATGAAAATACCACCATCAAATAATGCATTAATTATAGACTAAAGTCTGAAATACCTTCTTTTTGCTCTATCCAAACCTTTGGGGCATTCTCCTATCATTGAGATATGTGTCATGTCTTGGAGCCAACTTTTATGAAGTGGAGGTGTATATTCTTGTGAGCTATCTTGTGTCACCAAAATAACTTCTTTATTCCATTGAAGATCATCTACCATATGCTCACATAATCCTTTACCTCTTATCATCTTGTTGACTTTGATATCCACATTATACTCCATGAATTTGGTAATCTAACCAACTCTTTTCTCATTCAACTCTTTTTTGATGAGAAAGTCCCTCACTACAAGATGGAACACCATAAGATGAACCTTAGTGTTGGAGAGCATTGGTATAAAATTCTTGAGGCATCTTAAAAGATAAAAAAAACTAATTTTATATGAATTTATACCTCACCTTGTATCCTTATAGCTATTAAATAAAAAAGGTAATTGGCTACTTAAGTTCTTCACCATTCTTCTGCATCAGCATAAGTGATATGTTGGCAATATTGTCAAAGGTTTACAATATAAAATCCTTTGATAAATTAGGATTCATAAGTGATGATGCTTGGTAATGTCTTGATTGATGGATTAAAATGTTTATTTACCTTCATTTAACCAATCAAATACTTGGTTCTTATTCATCATGGTGGTGATGGGCTTGACTAGGTTTGTAAAACTAGGTGTAAACCTTATCATAAAGTTTATCTTCCTATGGAAGCTCTAGATTCCTTTATTGTGCTTATATAAAGAGAGTTTTATGATATCATTTATTATATTATGGTCAATGGATAATCCCTTATTTGGGATAATATGACCTAAAGGTTTTCTTTCATGAACAATAAAAACACATTTATTGGTATTCAAAAAGATCTTATCCTCTCTGCATATTTCAAAGATCAATCATAGATGATTTAAGTGTTCATTGGCTTTCTTTGATAAAACTATGATGTCATCTAAGTAAACTAATACCATATAATTCAATAACCCTTGTAAATCCATGCCCTTGGATCTTTATAAGGTTGCTACAACATTTAACAATCCAAAAGGCATCCTATGGTAATCATATATGCCCCACTTTATGGTGAAGTCAGTCTTATACTAATATTATTCTCTTACCATCACCTAGTTTTATCATAAATACACATCCAAAAGGGAGAACATTTATAAACCAATAACCATCTAAAGTATTTTGTCCATGGATGGCAGGGGGTAGTGATCTTTCAAAGAGAATCTATTCAAATCCTTAATATCAACACATAATCTTATCTCCCCACTCTTCTTCCTAATAGGTACCAAATTGGCTACCCATGAGAAGTGATTTATGGGAAAGATGATCTTGGATTTAATAAAATTATACAATTCTTTCTTCATAATCTCTTTTAATTTGGGGTTTATAGGCCTTACTTCTCCCTGATATGCTTGGAATTAGCATCTAGTTCTATAGTGTGTTGGGCTAACTTAGGATCAAAACCTCTTAGGTCACTATCATCCCAAGCAAAAATGTTTGCATAATCTTTACAAAGTTATATAAAATCATGCCTTTTGGATTTATTACTTACTTTTCCAATATTGAGGAGTTTGTATTTGAAGATAAGGACTCTTTCATATCTTTTTCCATTGGTTGACATCACTGCCTTATCTTTTCTTATATGATATACCTCATAGAAAAGACCATAAAAGGTGAAAATCCCTTTAGGAAGTTTATTAGATCTCAACTAAATAATTTTCTCTTCATATTGATGTCAAAATTTTTCCTAGTAAATTCAAGAGAATTCTACTTCCTACTGCAAGAAACAAGAAATTTGTTTTTCATTTGCAAAGACCTACCAACGAGCTTCATTATCTAGCACTGATGGTCTTTCCACCACTTTGATAGGTGGTTGTACCTTGTTCCTTTTCAACCCATTGGGGATATAAAATTGAGATCCCATAGGTTCCAACCTATCAGCATGCTTATTCTACTTTTTTGGCATTGTTTAGATGCTAAAGGCCTTGAATTCCTCAATTTGGTCCCATACTCTATATTTTTAAGAATTCATCAAGGGATTATTTGTAATATTCTATCCTATAAATTGATGCACTATCAACTCACTATCCCCATAAACTTTCAATTGTTTGATTCCTTTTTTATTATCCCATTGAAAGCCATGTATACGGCCCTCATATTTTGTTACATTGCAAGAGAAACTAAAATGAAACATGTATGAAGAGAAGTACTTTTCATTTGAGGGAGATAATAGAATTACACCTACACCCATTCCATGTTTGCTCCTTGAGCCATCCAAAAACAATTTATATAAGCCACAAAGATTTCCTTGAGGTCCACTAATGGATGAAATGGATTGGTTCTCTTCATATAAATAGTAGACACCCAGGTCCCTCTCTTTTACTCTTTCTAGGAGGTCAATTAACTGATGCTCATTCCATAGCTCATCCATAAACATGTCTAGTATCTCTTCATGGTGATTGTTTAACTCTTAAACAACTATATGTTCATCTTCATAAAAAAATGGTGAAATTAAGGTTTATGTTGTTTGGCCCATAAGGTTTTATCTATAATTATGAAATGAGCTTAGTCTTGATGGACACTTTGGTCCCATATCTTGTTCTGAATGCAGTTTATGACCAATCTGATGTAAGATAAACTCAAATCTTTATAGTAAATTCCCTGGATAAGGATAAGGAAAAATAAGAAAGTACATCTAGGATAAACACATCTTGAACCACTAAGACATTAGAACAAACATTTAGGGTCAAGTTGAGGTCTCTGATTATATTAGATGGCTTGGTGGAAGAACCATAAATATGTAACACTCCTTTAGATTGAGGCTCATACTTTAGACCAAGCTAGTTTGCTATGGACTTTAGAATTAATGAGGTACTATCCAAACTATATATGAAGCTATTATGCACTAAAGAGTCACTAATGCTTACTAAAATGTATAAAGGAGGAGGTTTGACCATCTTACTTCTTTTCCCTTCACTAGGTCCTTTGAGTACATTGGTGATAGCCATATTCTCCTTAATTGGTGGTTTCTTAGAAACCTTGATATTTGATAATCCCTCATGAAGCATACCTACCTGATTAGGCATGGAGTGCATATTCCACATCATCACACTCACATTTTAATTTTTCATTTGTTCCACAATGTTGATGGGTGAACCACCAACCTTTGGTTGTGCTTAAGGAGCCACAACTGCACCTTGAGTTTATTAGATTTGAGGGACAAAGACATTCCCCTAATTCTAATTCTTTGGAGCAATTGAAAACTTTATCAACAACATGTCTATTTAGATTTGATATTGAATGAGTGATGGTAAGAGGCTCTAGGACTAGTTCCTAGTTACCATCCATGTTCCTTATTTTGAACCTTGTATTGGCTACCACTAGGATGTATGTCTCACTAGAACTATCCTATTAATTGATTGCATAACACTCTTCTTGCTCATAGTTAGCCATTGTAGCACCTAACTACTTTGGTCCTTCATCAGGGCTTTGACCTTGTTGAGGCTCTTCTAGTTTTGTCAACATGGATGCCTCTATGTTATGAGCAATGAAAAATTGATTGCACCCATAATTGGTAGCTTGCTACTAATTATCATTGAAATTTTGACTGAATTCAGTGTTTAGGACAATGTATTTCCAAAAAGTCTGATTCTAAGGCATGGTACCCTTAGCTTCTTGATCAACATTATTTTGAATAGGTACTAAGGTGTTGGAAGTGCTTGCAATATTTGGATTATAGTTGCTTTGTCTATTATAACTAGGATGCCCTTGTCCTTGGTTTTGATCTTGGCTTTGGCCTTGTAAATTTAATTTATAGGGTGGTCTATTTTCTTGTTATGATTGTTGCTAAGGTTGATATGAGGCTTGGTAAGGCCTTCTGAAAGTTTTCTACCTATTAACATTTATTAACTCATTTCCCAAGGATTGAAACATGCTCCTAAGTTCTTGAAAGTTTTTATGCTCATGGAAATCACTAAATGTATTAGTGGAATCCTTTTATTACTTAGGTGAGGTTATAGTATAAATTTTAGGCATAGGAAGAATGGCATCAAGGGGAGGAATAAAAATAGGAGGTGGTCTGATCTTAGGGATCAAAGGCATTGGTGGTCTAGGTGTAAGCTTGCTAGCCTATACCAGATAATTTTCTACTCTGATTACCACCTCATATGCATTTGGTAATATGTTTCCTCCAATGAACTAGATCATTAATATAATGTCAATATTAAGGGATTTTAAATAGTATAGGAAGGCAAAGCTAGGGGTAGGCTTAAAATAAATTGGGATTTTGTCCCAAGTTTTTTAGAACCTTATATTGAAGTCTTATATGACTTCATGAGGGGCTCTTTTTTTTGTGGTTAACTACTCTACAAGTGATAAATGGCCACTTTTATCCTCAAATATTTTACACAAAGCCTCTCCTAATTAGTCCCATGTGGTAATTGAATTAGAAGTAAGGCTTATATACCAGTCTAAATCTTTACCTTTGAAATATATGACTAGTAACTTGACTGCCACATTTTCCTCATTGATATCATGAATGTTGCACATATTGGATATATCCATGAGGTGATTATAAGGGGTTTTAGCTTGGTCTCTAGTAAAATAAGGAACATTTTTAAGAGATATCACTAGAATAGGTTCATATTGAGAGAGGGATAGAGGAATTTGGTTAGTAAAAGCCACACAAGCTCTAGGGATTTCCATGGATATGGAAAGGGTTTATCAAAGGTCTTATTGTAGAGGTAGGCCTTGAAATTGACTTAGGAGAAAAGTTACCTTTATATGGGTATGTATTATCAAACCTTAACCTTTTTGATTGAATTTAAAGGTAGTTCAACAAATTCAAAGGGAATAATTATGCAAAAAAATGACTATTATTCTATAATAGAGTGTTGATTGTTCTTTTCGAGTTTCTAGATATTCTTGTGTGAAGCTATAACTACTAAAAAATGATCAAACCAACATCAAAATTTATTAATATTTTCTTCAAATTGTGTCCCACTAACTGTGCCATAAACTATTGTAACATATAATTTCACCCTTGTGGGAGATTGTTTTAGGCTCTCTAACTCCTAGCTATAAAATGGGAACACCTTTAGGATATGGGTATCCTGTGATGGAGGTGAGCTTCTAGATTATGGGCTAACTACCTAGGTGTATCAATTAGGCTCTTAATACATTCTCTAAACTATTGATTACCAAATAAAAGGGTTAAAAGAAGGGAGATGTATCATAATAAGGATAACAAGGTGATGAACCAAATTATGTGAGAACTCACACAAGCATGAAATATACACTGAAAAAGCATAAGTCAGAACTATCTCACACAATCTCAAAATCTAGATAATTGCATAAGTATTTCATACATTAGGTTTAGGAAGTAATTAATGAAGCCATGAAGAATTCTAAGAGTCACACCAAGATTACATCAATGGAAGACAAAATACAAATGTAGACTTGTAATCAACTAGGAAACACCCTAAAAAAATTAATAAATAAGGACAATGGGCATTGAAGATTCTCCTTCACAAAGAAGTCATGCAAGAGAATACTAAACATAGTTAAAAATTAAGAGATAGGTTAAAAAATTCTTTATTAACTTCAAGAGGTATTTTATATAAGTTTTGATAGGGTTTAGCCTAATTAAATGAGTCTCTACTATTCTAGAATTGAGAGAGAACCAAAATTTAGAGAGTTTGCTTCCAAAATCAAAGAGAGGGCCTTTTTTTTAAAATGGAAAGAATAGGAGATATAGGATAAAGGGGAGGGAGAGAGTGAGATAAGGTTAGCCAATAACAACAAATGAGTTGCCACCTTTTAGTGAATGCTTTATAGGAGGCAGTATTAAGGAATTTTCCACAATGGGCAAAATCTTGACAGAATAATGCTACATGATGGAGGAAGGCTCACAGGTCATAAAATTATTTTATTAGAGAATAAGGAATAATGGTATCTAAGGAATAATCATCAGCTAACTCTATGCTATTAGCTATAGTAAAATAGAGGATGCAAGTGTTATCCTAAATTAATGTGTGTAAAGTGTCTATAAGTGGCTTTTCATGTCATTTTTTAAATCCTAAAGCACAACCCTAGACAAGTGGAAACTACCAAGATTGAGTACGGTAGAGGCAGAGGGAATTACTAGTGGAGTAATGAAATACACTGAGATTAGGAAGAACACCAATGGGAAAAAGCACCATCCTTTTGGTCTAATCAGGACTAATCCATCATAAAAAATCTAACCTTAATTCACTCGAAAATATTTATGTTCTTCTCATTGCCTAAGAAATGCACTAGAAGACAAGGGTCTATTTTGTATATGATGTGTCATGATTCTTTCTAGGAGGGAAGATATTCAAATCTTATTAGCAACATTAAATAATCCATTATTCTATTCCAATCCATAGATCTCTTTGATATGATCTTGCATGCCATCTCCACTTGCTTCATTATGAGGGAAAGGTTTTGCTATCCATGTAATTGATAGAGCCTTTCTAACTTATACTCTTAACGGCTATTTATCAAAGTTGGGGCCATATTGAAAAATGAGATACCCTTCCATAACCATTCATATCTACCCTTACTCAATATATAATCATAGGTCTACTATAGGTTGAAAACTAATCTCTTTTATTGGTTTTCTTATAGCTATATATCAATGCAAATCCTACAAGACACATAGATTCCTTATTGATATCTATATTAGGTATAAATAGAATTATCCTACCTCTGAACCCTAGAGAAGCTTATAACTCATGCATGCATGGATCCTTCTTTAAATAACAAAGAACATGGTCATGAAACAATAATGTAACCCAAAAGGATGGACCTTGTGTGCTCCAAATATTCAAACTAGAGTTTCATGATGTAAAACAATTATTTTTGAAAACACCTGACTATATAATTATGCCTTCTTGTGACATTTTATCATTCTCTAATGGTGAAGGGATGATCTTTAAAATATTTGCCTTTATTTTGACCTAGGTCATAATTATTCTTCACTAAAATCTCTAGTCTTTGGACCTTTAATATTGACCATTGATCTATTTCATGGCATTTGGGAAAGCACCATTGATATTGATGGACCCACTATATTCAACTTTTAATACTGACCATCGATATTGCTTCACATTGGATGAGCACTTTTGGATCTTAACTATCATGTACCATCGATTTGTCTCTGTATGAATGAATGTGAGTCATAAATCTTCTACCAATTTAACATGATTAAGACACTTATTAGCCTCTAATTTATTTTTGAGATCTTATAGCTGGTTGTCTCATCATTCAATATTGATCTATAATATATGATCAAATGGGTGCCATTGATTTGTTTAGACCCATTGACATATGTTAGATTCCACACACTTTTAGATCTTTGGTCAAACACTCAAGATCTTAACACTTATCCTCAATGCATTCATGCTAAATTTTAGACGTAATGCTCACCATCGATATATAATATATGATAAAATGCATTCTATTGATTTACTTGGACCCATTGTCATCTATCAGATGCTTGTTATTGTTAGATTTGATCTTGGGGCATTTGAATTTGAACGGCTAGTTCATGAAGCTTAAACTTGACATCCTCACAACCATTTCATTCTATAGTATTAACTTTGAATCTTTATATCTTGATATAACAAGCTCACCAATATATGAATTTTGTATAGAATGTTCAAGGTATGAATAAGTTCATGTCCATGCATTTCTTTGGTCCTAAGAGGCTTTATAAGCATATTCATAAAATGCATAAACAAACTAAGCAGTCCATTTTTACATGACATCATGATGATAGTATAGTTCTTAAAATATTTTTATTAAACTTTCAAGGCTCAAAAAAAAATACTTGAGACTTGTGAAACCCACTTTATGTCTATAAAGGTCATGATCACCATGAGAACTATTTGATCTTTACACTTTGCAATCTTAGACCTGTTTCCAATCCTAATTCCCAAAGATCAACTTATTGAAATTTAAGATTTATTTAAAGTGTTTCCAAAATATTTTAAAGTTACATTTTATCTTTTTATTCATTATTTAGTCACCCACTCAATTACGAACCTTGTTCATCTTGATACTTCATCTAGAAACTTCCAAAAAATGATGTACCTAGGAATTTTTTTGTATGTAGGCCAAAATTAGCCAATAGATCCACTAGACCTGATTATGGGATCTCTTATCACAATAAATGGTGATAATAAGAGTTTCAAATCCTCCAGTCAATCAAAATAATGTAATAACCTTGAGTGAGTCCTATGTTTTGATATCTCACTACACTAATAACAAGTAAAGCAAATCTAATCTAGTGCTCACTAAATCTTATGGCATAATATGAGGGGTTAGTAAATAATAAAAACATGCATAGGAGAATCTAAATTAATCTATGTATGATCAAGAACATAATACATGAAATAAGAAGAGTAATATTACTCAAAGCCAATCCTTATGTCACTTCAATTTATTAAAGAGAGGAGCAATGTTAGAGAATACTTACCTAAATGATGAACCCATCGAGACTGAATCTCTCCCTTGGACAAAGGGGATTTTCAATAGGTTATTATGGTTTGTAAGGATCACTAAGAAAGGAAAAATAATCTAAGACTTATCCATAAGACTAGATTCTCTAAGTAGAAACCCTAAGCTAGGAGTCCTCAATTAGAATGGTGGAAGAATAGATTGCAAATAAGCATAATAAAATAATAAATATTTATTGCATATGAAATAATCATCAAATTATATTGTATATATAGGTGGATTTAACCCTATTCCCTTCCAAAAATATCTAGCGATAGGGTTGACCTAGTTGACCTAGCACAATTTTGAACAGTTATTCACTAGGTCATGAGCTAGGTTAGATAAGAGCCAAACTAATTCCTAAGTGAAAAGAGCCTAAAATTATATAGGGTTAACCTAGTTAAATGAGTAAATATTACTAACAAAATGGGACTAAGGCGAGGAAAATAAGTATGAAAAGTGGAAAAAGATTAGACAAGTGTGAAAAGGAGGAGTAATAGCTTAGGAAATGGTTTTAGGAGATGATTGGTTTGGTAATAATGTGGAAATAAGGGATAAATTTTTTACAAAGCACCAGTAGTCTACCCACCCCTTTCTCTGTACACAATTTAAGACATGCACTCAGAGAGATTGAGTCTGTATGGGCTCTTGCAAGATGTAAATCATCAGTATTTGATAAAAGTTGAAAATATTATGTGTATACAGGTTCCATGATTGAAATGTCTAGGGAAGGTGTGACAATCCCTAGATGTATGAAATTATTTCCCTTAAAAACCATCCCATGAAGGAGAGTGTTCACTATGCTGATATTCACTCTGAACCCATACATTTATATTATAATGATTATAATTTGGTGTCTAATAGGACATTTTATTTACCAAAATAAATAAAATATCATTCAAAACCAAATTTAAATATTTTAAAAAATCTTTCATATTCATATAATTTTCCAAATGTTCAAAACCCTCATGATCAAATAGACTAGATAAAGATTTAGATATATGAATTCAAATCCATAAATCCTATCCTTAATGAAATTCATATAGTTATATTCATAACAATATAAATTCAAACAAATTTTTACTTTTCCACTAATGATATTCGTTCAAAAAATTCTCAAAGTTTCCATAATGAGATAAATACATCAATATTTATGTATAAAACCTCACTATCATTTTGAATATCTAAATGTTAATTTACATGTATCATATTCAAAATAATAAATCAAATAAGATAAATAAAACAAAATTATTTATATCTCAAGACTAATGTACTCAAAAATATTTATGCATTAAAGTGATCAAGTTATAATATCATGTCAAGCTTCAACCAAACAACTCTACTTATTTTAAATATTAAAAACCTCATCTTGAAAAATTCAAAAATAAAAAATATTTTCTACAATTGATGATAACAAATCAAATTTTTATTTGCACTAAAACTAACACTTATCAATTTCAAAGAAAAATATTGAAGAAACTATATTCCAAAATAATTTGCTTATGTCATATAATCAAAAGTCTCTAAAAATATAAATAATCTTGGTGATATTTAAAAACTAGTAATGCTAAAATAAACATATTGTAGATATGTTAAAAAAAGTGTTGAATAACTCATAGTCAAAGGATATTAAAAAATGACTTATTTATTTCAAACACTTTCCAAAACATCACTATAATAAACCAAGGAAAATGAATTGAACATGCTATAGAAATGCCATCAAAGACCTCTAGAAAACCAATGTATGATTTTTTTAAAAATATACCATTGAGAGAACTAAACACATGCATTTCCACAATACCAACCTAATACCACATATGAATAACTACATATTCATAGTTTCCATGAAATAAGATATTGATATCAAACACAAAAATAAAAATTATCAAACATGCATCTTATTCAAGATTTAAAATAACTACATACCTATATTTATATTTTCTAAATGCTCTCCATATAAATACTACAAACAAATTTCATTCAAACCTTCATCAGATTTATCAGCAAATGAGTTGCATGTTTTAATAACCAACACTGAATCTTTGTATTGTAAACTAAGAAATTATTTTTAATTCTAACTTCACATGAACATTATCAAATTAAAATTACCAAAATATAAAATTTGTATTTATATAAACTAACTAAATGAAAATAATATCAAGACCATAACCATTTTAACAACACATGCATAGTAGAGAATAAATATTATTGAAAATCTATCACAAAAACATCCTTCAAAGACTCATTCCAAGATAATTTTTCTTATACAATATTATTCAAACCCACACCACTATGTGCACGAATTTTATGCATTCGAATAACCTTGAAACATCTTCTAGAAAAAAAATTAATGAAAATGATGTATTAAATGTATGCATAATGATTAAGAAAAAAAATCTAAGACAATATCCATGAAAAAATATTTTAAAATAACTACGTTTCATCAACTCATCTCTTAAAATCATGTCAAATTAAATTCCCAACTACTTTCAAAATAGGAAGAAATATTGCATAAAGTGTTTATGATGACTATTTTTAAAAAACATTCAAACTAACTATGCAGATTATTCAACAAATGTATGTGACGTAAACTAAATCTACTAAATTATTTTATTTAAATATATGACTAGACATACCTTTCATACTAAATATTCTTATAAGATACTAGTGTTTTTTTCCTTTGAAACTTATAGAGTTCTCCCAAGTAAGGACTAGGCTCCATAATGAGCTTTGTGAACAATGAAAAAAATATATATATTACATCTAAATACTTAGTAATTAATTTCCACCATGTGATATTACATGTCATTTTTACATTAGTCCCTAACAATTTTCCAATGACCATTTCCCATTCAACCAAAGTTAGAGGTCTACTAATCCATTTAATGTGCATTTGCTTATGTACTAAATGATCTTTCTAAATGTGTTTTCCAAAGAAAGTATCAAGTTTAAATGCACATTATCCTATTAAACATGGCATGCTAAATCTTGAGATTAAAAACCACAAATGAACTAATGAACACATCTATGTAAAAATAAATTCCACACTTCCAAACTTAATTTAAACTAAGATTAATTTTTTTGGAATTGGAGGAGAGCCAAATAAGAAAATTAATCAGTGCATAGAAAATTTTGATTTCATCCCACAAATATTGTGCTCTTTATTTTTATTAATCTAAATAAATCATTTCAAGACATGTTACATATTTATAGGAATACAATTCCTATAACTTCTCTCCTAATTTCTCTCACATCCAAATCCTATAAATTAAAAAACCACTAAATATGATATATTGTTATAACTATTAACAATATATTTACAATATGATATTCTATCATAATGGTTTTATATATAACAATTTTTTTATTAACCCAATATTAACTACTAAATTATTGACATATAAATATTTACCTCTCGATAAATACTTCAAATTTACACTAATGTAAAAGCTATTCGTAACATACCCCTCAATAGTTTTTATATGCTGTAAAACCTTTCACACTCTTATCTATATTATACTCACCCATTGTAGAATTCCCTAATTGGATCATAACCTTGATAAAAAGAGAGCCTTACTTCCATGATTTTATAGGTTTACCACAAACCTTGACATGAATAAGAACACCATTTACCTCCAAGACTTGGCATGAACATGAGTGTATGCCACCGCATACTCATAGGTCTGCATACTATTAATGCAATCCTACTGCACATGACTCGTATATGCAAAATAATGCATCCTAAATTTATATTATGTGATCACAATGGATGTGTCACTGAGGATCATCTCCATAAATAAGAAAGGACGTAACAAGATCTTTTCAGTAACTACTCTCCTAACTATTTCCAAAACATTGTTCACCTCCTATGGTTTTTTGGATCTCTACCACAAACCCTTTCAAGATCCATGAACTAAATTACATTGGTGTTTTCTATCATTTCACAATTTATTCATATGAGGGAATCATGTTTATAATTTCAAACACAAATTAAAAATCTTGAATAGTCATATTATTCTATTCTTATTTCAAACACACAACAAAAATGAAAAACACAACACACAAAATATCACCACATCACTGATGTAGCCCCATAATTATCAACTGTCCAAAGGTCACTAAAAGACTCAATATTCTGTGTATCCTTCAACTTCTAGTTATTTTTTGTTTACTCTGTTGACGATGTCACGAAGTTTAGATGCATAAATTTTTTATGGTAAATCCCCCCATAATGTAGATGTTTCATACAATTGAAAATACATCCATAAGGCACTTGTATTTTTATTTTAAAATTTTGACTCTAACTCTTGACTTTGAGTTTTTGACGTAAAATTGTCGCTTTACATATTTTTGACACTTTAACATAAAAAATGACCATTTGTATCTATATGATAATAAACAACTATTATGACTTTAACCATTTTAATAATTTTTTTATTTTGACTCTAAATAGACTTTATGTCAAAATATTGAACGTAATAACAAGACTTTAAACACAAAAATTAAAAAGTATTATTATTTAACTACTTTTTAAAACTACTACCATACTAATTTGACTCGACTTGTACTACTATTGATCCAAAGTAAATAATGAAAACATAAAATAGGTCTATATTGACTTTGGACATAACTATATGTTGTATATTAAATACCAATAAATAAATCAATCTAGACTAAAGACCAAACTATAATGAAATGAATGATTACTATGATATATTCCAAATTTTAGATGAATAGTCAATGTATGTCATTAAGTTCAAAGCTAGGTATTGGATCACGGTCATCTAGATCTGAATATTCACAGTGTTCAAATCTATGTATAATTGGGATGTAGGTTTGCAGTAAGAAAAAATTAGTAGCTAATAAACTAATGGCTAAGGCAAGGTCAGAATATAATATTTATTTTATCTACTCCTTGAGGCAAAAATCTCAACATAGAGGCATCAAATAGTTTGGTGATGGTCTATGTTGTTCATTCCATAATAGGTATGTCATAAAACTCCATGTTATTTGAGTGTTTGTTGTGAAGTTATGTTAACCACACTATCAAAGATAAAAACATAACACCATTTTTTTTTAATATATCAATTATTTGATATGTTTTGATGAATATAAATCATGCTATGATATGATGAATAGATATATAAATATTTTTGTTGATAAACAACACACATTGTTTCATGCACTATATGAATAATATTGTTGTTGAACCAATCTAGACAGTAACTATTCATGATCCTTGATGAGTTATCAAGATCCATGTTGAGGAGACATTTTAGCTAGCACCCAATATACATAGTATGTCTAGGAAAAATGGAACTAAACATAGCAAATAAATAAAATAACCTTTCTCTCAAATAGACATATAATTGTAGTTCTACTATAATTTCAAAAGGACCTATACACAAAATGAACACAATAAAAATTATTTATTTCTATATAAAACTATAAAATTATTTTTACAACACCAATTACTCATCTATAGGGGCAACTAGAAGAATTTGAGAGTTTACCCCTAACAAATATTCGTTAACAAATATTTGTGAGCCCATCCCTTCTCTAATACCACTATTGGGAATTAGACGAGAGTCGAACAGGGAAATTAATCAGTGCAAAAAAAATTTCAATTTCATCACACAAATATTTTGCTTTCTGTTCTGATTAATCTAAATAAATCTTTCTAGGACATGTTACATATTTATAGGATTATGATTCTTATAACTTCTCTCCTAATTTGTCTCACACCTAAATCCTATAAATAAACAAACCACTAAATATTATTTATTGTTATAACTATTAATAATATATCAACAATATAATATTCTATCATAGTATTGTTATATATAATAATATTCTAATTAACAAAATATTAACTACTAAATAATTAACCTATAACTATTTACCTCTTAGTAAATACCTCAAATCTACATAAATGTAAAAGCTATTCCTATCATAATCATGATCAATATTAACTTAAGATAAAAAAAAGTATTCCCATCAACCATATCATATTCATAACCTTAATTCATATTATGAATTAATCTAAACAACATGTTACCCCTTAAGTCATAAATAATGGCATGAGGAAATAGCTTAGGTTTAGATAGGATATATAATATAGGCATTTAATCTTAAGTCTTAGGGTTTAGATCTTAGGGTTTTAAATAATATTGTAAACTTATGATCAATATACAACCCTATTAGTCATGGATTACTATGAAATAGAAATGTGATTCATGTAAACAAAATCTTAAAGATATTATTGTTGAAGAAAATTATAAAAAACTTTTACGACATGAAGGCCAATATTAGATAACATGAATTTATCAAAGCTATATATTCAAAAATTCAATGAAAGTATTTCACTATCTCATTACTTCATTTTGATTGTTGGTATAATTAATCTTACATATGAACTATTATGTGACATGATACCTATTTATGCACCAAATTCAAATTGAAAACTATGACATTTATGAATTAATGAATAAACTATACAATTCCATAAAAACTACTAACATTGATAATAATAATAATTAATAATTTCATTTATAACCAAATAGTTCTTTTTGAAACCTATTAATATTTATTAGAAGTAAAATTTAATTCAAATGTAATAATCATATGTTTTTTAGATAATAAGAATGTATATCCAATTGAATTAAAATTAGTTGGACCTTTCCATAGTTTTATATTTTATGACATAAGTCATATATATTGTAGTATATAAAATGTGACATTCATAAAAAAAATAGGGGGGAATATCAAATGACTTAATAGACTCCTAGCTTATAATCTATGCATAAAAACACCCCTATTTGGGTATGATAGGATAATATAGAAGAGATTGTTGTTTGGATCTTAACACAACCTATGGTTTTTAATTTGGACTAATAATTCTCAATATATGTGCCTTCAAAGATTTTCTAAAAGTCTATATAAGTAATTTTGAATAAAAAGATAAGTTCATTTGTATTTCAACTTTTTTTTATAATTTTGAATTATAGAGATAATTTTATAATGTCGCATGATAAATATCTAAGACCAATGTGACTTGATGTACTTCATAAAACCATATGTCGTCATTATCTTGATGATATAGTAAGTATGTTTATTTTCTATTTATGTAGAAATTATAAATTTTGTTAATTTTTGTAATTTTAGCATTTTTTAATTTCTATTATATGAAAAAAATGTTATGAAGTTTTTTTTATAGTACCATCTTCACATCAATGGTAGTTTCCAATTTTGGATAGAAACATCCAATATACGTGTCCTAAACTAACATTAGAGTCCAACACTACCATCCATTTTTTAAATAATTTTTTGCCTCAATAATATGATTTTTCATGTTCAAATGTAATGACTAATACTTATTTTTTATCATTTTTTTCAAAAGGACAAACTTATAAGGGAGTTTTTTCATGGTAGGTAGGGAAATTTTTAGTGGCCCATATAGAAAATAACTTGGGTTTTTTTGGTGAATCTCCATGTATGTGTTTTGAAAGTCTGGAAAAAGTTAACATATGATGTTTAAGTGATAAGGTGAATGAACATGTTAATCATAATGGGGAAGAAAATATATATGGACGTGATTGTATACAAAACCTATAGATAGACTGTGCCTTATTTTTCTATGAATCACATCGCTTTATTACTGAATAATATAAATTATGGAAAATAATAGTAATGATAATAAATGATAACTATGATACACTGCTAATGAATTATAACTATTATACCATCTGACAGTAATGATGTCAAACTAAAATAATGTTGTCATTTTATAGTAATACTACCAAATAATATCAATGTTGTCATTTTATACTAATGTTGTCAAATGGAATCAATGTTTTCATTTGATAGTAATCCTAACAAATGACATCAATTATGTTACTTAGTAGAAACACTATCATTTCAAAACATTACTATAAAAAAATAGAGATTGTTGTTAAATGATAGAATTATTATCATTCGATATCATTGATATCATTTGAAAGTGTTATCATCATTCAACAACATTACTATTAAAAGACATCATTGTTGTCATTCAATGGCATTAATGTCATTCAACAACTTTGGTGTCACTTGGTAGCATGCTATCATTCAACACCATTACCTGACATTTACTTCATCCCTTTATTACTATTGAAATTTACCATTATGAGTATATGAGTATATGTTATTTTACATATAATGGTAAATAAGCTCATATTGAATTTTAACATAGTGGCAAACTATATTTATATGTAACAAATTTATTTAAAATAAAAGGTGAGGTGACCTGAAAAACTAACTTACACATAGATAATTTAGGTGAATCCATGTTGTTCACCAACTCATAAAAATAACCAAATGCCAAAATCTAAAACTAAAATATTTGTGAAATAATGAAGAATATGAACAAAAACATACCCTAATAGGAGGCATATTTATAGCATGTCTAGTTTAGATTTGGATGCGACTAACTAGGCCACGATAAACTATGTAGGATTATGCCAATTAGCTATATTGGGGTATATTTTATATTATATCCATCTTATTACTTCTTTAACCCAAAGGTGGAATCAAGATACTTGTAATTTTTAGCTCTTGATAAGGTAATGATAGTTATATTAGAGGATGTTTATCATATTTTATGTTGTCGATTAGGGGTGAGAGGGCACAAGCTATTGTGGATGGTAGATGTGGATATATTTGACGATACCATATATATTTTAATGTGTAGTGATCCATAAATACAAATCTAAGTAACATTATGTGGCCATCTAGTCTTATTAGAGGTGAAGTTCTATGATTACATGAATTTATTTGTGTTATGTTAGCTTAATTTGTAGCTAATAAAACCATGGAAATTTTATTTATCATGTATCATATCATTTGATATATTTAGAATGAGGGTACCATGTTCTGTATTGGTCACTTAATGCTCACCCATTTATATAGATATTTGTATATATTATTCTTAGAGATTTTAGATGGTGGTATTAGAGTTGGTACATTGTTACACATGTGGGTTTATGAACATATTCTAGTGGTGCAACTAGTTGGTGGACCTAAAATAGGGTGGGACCATAATAATACATTTAAAGAGTGGAAGTTCATCCCTCGTGGTCTATTACACACCTTGATGGATTATCATACTATTTAAGATTTGATTCAAGTTATATTTGGTTGACCATTTTCCCAACATTTATGAGTTATTTGAGTATGACCGTGTACTTTGGTAGTTTAGCATAGGGAAAATGGTTCCACCAGATCCATACCCATGGCGTCCAATAATTATCAAGAGAGGGAATATTCATAATGATATAACAACACTGATATTCAAGAAACTAGCCCCTCCACAAGGTAATGAGAGAGATCACATTATTCCCTTAGTTGTAGGAGATGATCTAGAATGCATATATGCATATATGTAGTGGTTGATAGGTGCCTCTTGGACCTTATTTTTTCTAGTAATAGTCACCATATAATGTGCCATACCTATGACATATGGAGGTACATGAGTAAATGGAGGCATTAAATCCCTTATGGGACAACAACCCCTAAATAAGGTGGATGTTAGTGCTGCATGTAATTATCACATTTTTATTTCTATTTAATTCATATAAAATTTTATATAGTAAAAATAGTTAATTTGTAATTTTTCATCAAGTGCCAGTAATCATGGATGGTCTGCTATGGTAGATAATCTAGTGTCAGCCCTGAAATGTAGTATGCCTATAAAAATTGATGGAGAGGGGATTATAAAGAGAGTTATGGACATTTAAGGTGCCCATACACCCGTATTTTATCTATCATCTAAAGTAGTGGACACATATCGGAGTGTATCCTTTGAGTGTGTGGAGTTGTATGCATAACTTGATAAGAGAGACATCTCACAGTGTAGTGATATTGATATTTTTTAGGTGTTGATTTATTGGTATGAAAATCTTGACTATGAGCATGAAATACATTAGATCGACTAGGATCATTCTACGAGAGAGTGCATGAGTTATCTAGGTCACACGAGCTCTAGCAGAATCTAAGTGAATCTACATAATGATATATATGGTAAAGTAATTGATGTATATAGTTATTATGATTATACATATGGAGATATTCCCTAAATATATGATTGGTGTTCAATATTATATATAAATTTTACCTTTTTATATTACATAACAACATTTTCATGGTATATTTAGCTTCACATGGATGTGTGTTTTAATTTAATTTTTATTATTAATGAATAATTGAATATAAAAAGTTATAAAATATTTCAATTTAATGAAACTTGTAATCTAGTGAAAAATGAGGCAATCATCAAATACAATGAAATCTAGTTGGAAATAAGAAAACTCAACTATATTGATCATCTAGTAATGGAATTGTTGTCTTTTTTCTATTAATATAACTAATGAATTTGTAGAAATATCCCATGTAGATTTAGGTAAATTATTTGGTACTAATTATTTTTATACATATGCCTCCTTAACAAGTCCCTCTATCAACAACCTGATCAACTAATGGTTCCTTTTTAGGATCAATGTGGGAAATATCAATTTTATAGGGTACACTAGGAGAAGGACTTCTAGTAGTGGTTCTATTTAAAAAGGTTAATTGAGCATGTGTTCCTTAAAATTAGTTGCATGTGATTTCTCAACCATCATAGAATAACATATAAAATAAGTAGGGTAAATAGATCTAGATGTGTCATTATGAAATGCAACGTGTCCACAATCTACCAATTGTGTAATATTTTATTTGAGAGTAAAGAAATCACTATTTTGATTCTTGTTCATACCATGGTACATGAAAAAGGTCTATCTTTTTCCATTTTCAAACCTATGTGGTGGATGGTGTTAAGTTGGAGGAAGGATTATCATCCTCTCATCCAATTATGTATCAAAACTAACCAACTAAAGTGGTTATTTTTTAGTATATGCATATGGTTTAAATATAGGAGGTATTATGTAATCATATTTCTTTCCTTTGTTCAATACATTTAATATTTGTTCTTTGTTATGTATTGCTGACTCTGAATAATATTTTTTAATTGGTTAATGACACACCTTGTTTTGATTACTTGTATAGAAAACATTGTTTATACCATATTTTTGCTTTAGGTGGTGAAATAGGTAATTCAATTTTATTATTTTTTAAGGCACATACATAATTATGAACATCCCAATATAATTTTTTGAATGAATCAAAAGGCTTTTGAAATCTGCTTTCTCTAAGTGGATAAAGAAGACACTAAATTAAAAATTTCACTTCCAAATATGATGGGGTATAATTTAAAGAGTATGAAATATTTTTAAATATGAGGTAATAGTCTTAAATCGATTCATCCTCATTTTTTGTTGATATAGGAATATCTTCCAATGGTAATTGAGGTAAGGTATATCTATGAAAAATTGGATAATTATACATCTTTGATTTTTTTTAATATTGCTAAAAAAGCATTCGGGAGGCTATGAAGCCGATCAAGATCATCTTGAGATAATTTTTTATGTAATTTTTTTTAATAAAAAGTGTCAATATTTATCCCAATACACAAAATAATGATTATATTATTTTCAAATGAGTATTAGGATCCTTGTTACCATTAAAGGAAGATAACCTAATAATGAAAATTTTATAAGGATAAGGATATTCAAAAATATCTTGAGTAAGAGTTTGATCCTCTAATATATTTTATTCAAAGGTGGAATTTTTATAACAATAATCCAAAATATGTTAAGCCTTTTTTTAGTATCACCCCACAAAAAAATAACTTAAATAACTAACATACTAAGATTATTATATAGGGTGAGGTAATGGTAAACAAGTAATAACTAATAAATAGAAAACAAAACTAAGTTTATACATCCCTTAGCAAATTACTTGTAAATAGGCATGAAAAGAGGATTGAGATTAGAAATTATGATATAAGTATTTAACAATGTTGGTTCCACATGGGAATAATCTCTCCTTATTCAAACAAAATTAGGATTCCCATGTGTTGTGAAATGTGAAACTTCTTGGTATATTTCTACACAATAACTCTACACTCAAAATCTTGTCTGTAATGGCTAATCAACCTTATATTTATAGACTTGGTAAAATGATGAGAACTATTCATATGAAGATGGGAATCAAGGGCCTAAGATGAGTAAATTTTTTTGGACCAAGTTCATTCAATTTTGGAATTAATATATTACTTATGAGTCATGGCTCAACATTCCTGATATTTGTTTCATTTATGTTGAGATTTTGGATTTTTGACTTTATGACTGGTGATGTCACCTTCCTACTATTATGTTTGATTTTAAATTTATAAAATTTGATATTCATTAAATTTATATGAATTATTCACTTAAATATTTAATTGGATTTTATTTTATTTATTTGAGAAGACATTTTGAGACACTAGATGAAGCAATTACTTTTCAAAGAAAGACAAAGTCATTAAGAAGTTTTGAAAAATTATACAAAGAAATAATTAGTGACCCATGATTCCTCCTTGATAGGGAATGCATGATGTGGATGGTATTAAAAATGAGAGGATTAATAAATAATGGGATAATTTTACCCATGGTGAAAATTATCCCATATGAGCTAATACTTACGCACTTTGATTTACAATTATTGAGATTAGATTTAAATCTTCTTGAAGGTGGGGAGAAGTGGGAAACATGCATCCAAAAATAAGTGGAACACTTTGACTTGAACCAACTAGGGTGAAATATATGGGCTTATAATTATAACAAAGACTGAATAATTAACCCAACCCAAATAATGGGAATGATTGATTAATGATTTTTCATAGTAGGCTAGATGTAATCATTGATTAATTGATTTTCCTTAGTAGATCAGATGTAAAACTTGATTTAAATTATATTCCACAATAGGGGAAATTTGATCATTTACTGGTTTATTAATTGTCTTACATTAATCAAGTGTTTAACTTGGTGCATAAATTAATGACGATATGAAAAATGCAAATGTAGGTGCGATGGTATGATGAATTTTCAAATAATGAAGAAGACCCAAAAAAATCAGGCAGACAAAAATACTCAATGGTAATGAAATAAATGATGAATAATAATGACTAAATAATGTTGTGATTATATTGGAATAATATGGATGTTAATAATAATGAAATAAGGGTGGTTTAGATAACTTTAATAACTCATTGATAACTGAGTACTACCTAATTATAGTTCTCCCAGAAATGATAGATAATTTAAAAATATTGGATTAGAGGATGATGATAAAATAGCTATGACTATTTGTCTATCATCATTTTGAGATGCAATCCTAGTGTGCATGTACATAGACATAATGTTTCTCAGTTGGTTATATTGGTAGGTAGTAGACAAGAAGATTTAATACTATAACATTGTCTATTAGACCTCTATTACTAAATTTTTGATATAAAATAAAATGGTAAGAACCATTGTATAAACCACCATGATGAAATATCTATGATGTGCATAAGGACTGACCCATGATCCAATAGATAATTGAAAATATTGCACCAATGATAAAAACCATGATGATAATGTTGGCATATGAATATAAATGGGATTTAGTACAAGTGCATGACAAGAGACACCATGATTATGAATTTATTAGAACAATGGATTGAGTCAAGGAAAGAAAAAAATCAAACAAGGAAACATAAACTAAAACTAATAAGCAACATAAAGCATCAAATGGTTAACTAATTAAGTTTTTATTTCTCTTTCAATTTTGTGTTTGTGTAGACATGATTCATTATCCTTTGGATATTCTTCCCCTAATTCTTAGATGACCACCAATAGGATAAAATGGTAACTTGGATGGAAAAATAACAAATAATAAAGAAAGGGTGGTCTAGTTTTCAATAAATGCTCCATCTAAGTGGGCATTGCCTGCATAATCTAATAGACTTTAGGACAAATGTAGTTCTCCTAGGGATTGAGAAACAAGAAAAATGATGACATTTAAGATATTGATTGTAGAGGGAAAACATGGAGGTATAATTTAAAAATGGTGAGAGCATTGAATACACCTAAAAAATGATAATGGAAATAAGAGTAGTCAAGCTATCCTGAGATGACCAATGTATCTAAGAAATACCTATATAGTTTGTGTGGACCTATATATTCACGTGATTGTACATAAAACCCATAGATATATTGTGACTTATTTTTCTATGAATCACACCACTTAATTTATAAATAATATAATTGATGGTGAATAATAGTAATGCTAATGAATGATAGCTATGCTACCATCTAATAGTAATGTTTTCAAACTAAAACAATGTTGTTATTTGATAGTAATACTGCCAAATGATAAGAATGTTATCATTTCATACTAATGTTGTCTAATGGCATCAATTTTTTTATTTGATAGTAATGCTACTGAATGAAATCAATTATGTCACTCAGTAAAAACATTATCATTTGACAACATTGCTATCAAAAGATAGAGACTATTGTTAAATGACAAAATTATTATCATTCAACAATGTTACTATAACTTGAAAGTGTTATCATAGTTAAATAGAATTACTATTAAGATACATCATTTTTGTCATTCAGTAGCACTGATTTCATTCAAAAACTTTGGTGTCACTTGGTAACATGCTATCATTCGACACCGTCACCTGACATTTAATTCATCCCTTTATTGCTATTAAAATTTACCATTATGAGTATGTGGGTGGATGTCCTTTTACATATAATGGCGAATAAGATCATATTACATTTTCACATAGTGGCAAACTATATTTGTATATATGAAATTTATTTTAAATAGTAGGTGAACTGACCTAGAAAACTATACTACACTTAGATAATTTAGGTGAATCCACATTGTTAACCAACCCCTAAAAATAGCCAAATTCTAATTTTTAAAATTGAAATATTTATGAAATAATGAATAATAGGAACTAAAAGTTACCCTAATGGGAGGCATCTTTATACCATGGTTAATTTAGGTTTAGATACGACTAATTGGGCCATGATAAACTATCTACGATTATGCTAATTGGCAAAATTGGGGTAGATTCTATATGATATCCACCTTATTATGGTTTTATCCAAGAGGTGTAATCAAGATACTTGTAATTTTTGGCTCTTGATAGGGGAATGATAGTTACATTGGAGGATATTTATCATATTTTATGTTTATCAATCAGGGGTGAGAGGGAATATGTTGTGGATGGTAAATGTGGATATATTTGATGATATCATATGTATTTAACTAGTCATTGATCACAGATACAAATTTATGTAACATGATGTGGCCATATATTCTTATTAGAGGTGAATTTATATGATTACATGAATTTATTTATGTTTTGTTAGCTTCATGTGTAGAAAATGGAACCATGGAAAATTTATATATCATGTATCATATCATTTTATATATTTAGGATGAGTGTACCATGTTCTCCTTTGGTCACATAATTCTCACCCATTTGTATAGATATTTGTATAGATTATACTTAGAGAGTCATGACAATGATATTGGAGATGGTACCTTGTTAAACATGTGGGCCTATGAACACATTATACTTGGTGGAATTGAAATAAGTTGGGCACATCCTAAGACATTTAAAGAGTGGTGGTTCATCCCTCATGGTATGTTATACACCATGGTGGATTATTTTACTATTTTAGATCTAGTTCATGGTGTGTTTGGTTAACCATTTTTGCAAAATTTGTGAGTTATTTCAATATGATGATGTACTTTGGTAGTTTGGCATAGAGAAAGTAGTTCTATATTATTTGTACCCATGAAATCTAACAATGATCAAGGGTGGGCATATTCACAATGATATAACAACACTGATACTCATAGAACTATCCCATTTACTAGGTAATGAGAGAGATCACATTGTTACTTTAGTTATATGAGATGATCTAAAATACAAATATGCATATATGTTGTGTTTGATAGGTAACTCTTATCACTTATTATTTCCAGTTATAGTCACCTTGTTAAATTCCATACATATGACATATGGAGATGCATGAGTAAATGGAGGCATTAGAGCCATCATGGGATAATAAACCCTAGATGAAGTGGTCATTAATGCTGTAAGTATCATATTTTTATTACTATTTACTTCATATATAATTTTATATAGTAAAAATAGTTAATTTGTAATTTTTTCATCAAGTGCCAATAATTAGGGATGGCTCACTATGGTAGGAATGTAGTGTGGTCCCTAAAATTTAGTGTGTCTATGAACATTGATGGAGAAGGTATTATCAATAGGGTTATGTACATTTTAGGTGCCCATACACCCCTATTTGATATTTTGTCTAAATTAGTGGACACAATCAAAGTGTATCCTTTGAGTGTGTGGAGTTGTATGCATAAATTGATAGAAGAGACATCCCACAGTGTAGTGATACTAATATTTTATAGGTGTTGATTTATTGGTATGAAACCCTTCACTATGATTATGAAGAGACATTGCATCAACTAAGATCATTCTATGAGAGAGTGAATGAGTTATCTAGGTCACACAAGCTCTAAAATAATCTAAGTGTATCTACATCAGGATATGGTTGAGTAATTGATGTATATAGTTATTATGATTATACACATGGGGATATGACCTGAATATATGATTGGTGTTTAATATTATATATAAATTTTACCTTTTTTATATATATGTAAAAATATTTGCATGGAATATCTAGCTACACATGGATGCCTATTTTATTTTCATTTTTATGTTTAGTGAATAATTGAATATAAAAAGTTTGTTATAAAATATTTTAGTTTAGTGAAACATGTAATCTAGTAAAAAAAATGAGGTAATCATTAGATGCAATGAAATCTGGTTGGAAATAAGAAAATCAACTATATTGATCATATAGTAATGTAATTATTAGTTTTGTTTCTTTCACTATAATTAATTCATTTGTATAAGTATCCCATGTAGCTATAGGCTAATTTTCTAATACTCATTTTTTGTGTAGGTATTCATCCTCAAAAAAGTCCCTTTTATCAATAACCTAATCAACTAATGGTTCCTTCCAAGGATTTGTGTGGGAAATATCATTTTTGGTATAGGGTAAGCAAGGAGAAGGACTTATAGTAGTGGTTCTATTTAAAAAAGGTTAATGGAACATGTTTTCCTTAAAAGTAGTTGCATGTGATTTATCAACCATCATAGAATAATATCTAAAATAAGTAGTGTAAATAGATCTAGATATGTCGTTATGAAATGCAATGTGTCCATAATCTACAAATTGTGTAAGATTTTGATTGAGAGTAAAACAATTACTATATTGATGCATGTCCATACCATGGTAATTGAAAAAGGTTTGACCTTTTCCCTTTTCAAACCTATGTGGTGGATGGTGTTAAGCTGGAGGAAGTTTGATCATCCTCTCATTCAATAATGTATCAAAACCAATCAAAATAAAGTGGTTATCTTTAGTACATGGATATGGTTGAACTATAGGAGGTATTATGTAATAATGTTACTTTCCTTTGTTTAATACATTTGATATTTATTCTTTCATATGTACTGTTGATTTTGAATAATATTTTTAAATTGGTTCATGACACTCCTTGTTTAGATTGCTTGTTTGGAAAAATATTTTTTATACCATGTTTTTATTTTGGTGGTGAAATAGGTAATTTATTTTTATTATTTATTAGGGAACATGCATATTTATTATTATCCCAATATAAATTTTCAAATGAATCAAAGGGATTTTGAAATCCTCTTTCTCTAAGTCGATAAAGAAGACACCTGCTAAATTAAAATTTTCACTTCCAAATTTGATGGGTATAATTTAAAGAGTATAAAATATTATTAAATATGAGATAATAGTATTGAATAGAGTCATCATCATTTTGTGTTGATACAAGAATACATTGCAATGGTAACTTAGGTAAGGTATATCTATTAAAATTGGATAATATTACATCTTTGAGTTTTTTAATGTTGTTAAGAAAACATTTGGGAGGCTATAAAACCAATAAAAATCCTCTTCAGATAAATTTTGATGTAATTTTTTTAATAGAAAGTGTCAATAGTTATCCCAATGCACAAAGGAATGATTATATTGTTTTAAAATGGATAGTAGGATCCTTGTGACCATTAAAGGAAAATAACCTAGTCATGATAATTTTATAAGGATAAGGCTATTTGAAAATATCTCGAGTAAGAGTTTGATCCTCTAATATATTTTATTAAAAGGTGAAATTTGTATAAAATAATATGAAATAGGTTAAACCATTTTTTAGTGACCCAAAATAAAACAAATAAACTTAAATAACTAACATACAAAGATTATTCCACATGGTGAGATAATGGAAAATAAATAAAAAATAGAAGACAAAACTAAGTTTATACCTCCCCTGGAAATTTAATAGCAAATAGGAATGAAAAGAGAATTTAGATTTTACATTAGGCTTCCACATGGGAATCATATCTCCTTGTTCACACTAAATCAGTCTTGGAATGTATTGTGAAATATGAAACTTCTTGATATATTTATGCATAATAAATCTACACTCAAAATCTTGTCTATAATGGCTAATCAACCTTAGTATTTATAGACTTGGTAAAATGATGAGAACCATTGTTATGAAGATGAGAATAAAGGGCCCAAGATGAGTAAAATTTGGTGGACCAAGGGAATTCAATTTTGAAATTAATATTTTACTTATGTGGCACGGCTCAACATTCCTAATATTTATTTTATTTATATTAATATTTTCAATTTTTGACTTTGTGACTGATGCTGTCACTTTCATAATTTTGTGTTTAATTTTTAATTTAAAAATTTTGATAATCATCCAATTGTTATGGATTATTCTAGAAATGATTTAATTGGATTTTATTTAATTTATTTTTTGAGAAACTAGATGAAGCAATGACTACTCAAAGAAAGACAAAGTCATTAAGAAGAAGTTTTGAAAAATTAGATAAAGAAGTAATCAGTGACCCATTATTCCCTCTCGATAGGGCATGTATGATGTAGATGGTATCTAAAAAGAGAGGAATAATAAATAATGGGATAAATTTACCCATGGTGAAAATTATCCCATATGAGCTAATGATTTTTCACTTTAATTTCTAATGATTGAGAATAATAGAATTAAATCTTCCTGAAGGTGGGGGGAACTGGGAAGAATGCATCCCAAAATAATTGGAACACTTTGACTTGCACCAAATAGGGTGAAATATATGGGCTTGGAATTAGAAAAAAGACTAAATAATTAGCCTACATCAAATAAGGGGAATGATTCATTAATAATTTTCTTAAGTGGGCTAGATGTAATCATTGATTAATCGATTTTCTCTAGTAGAGCAGATGTAAACATTGATTTAAATTATTTACCCTAATAGGGGGAATTTGATCATTTATAGGTCTAATTTATTATTTGATTGACTGGCAAGCATAAGTCAAGTGTTTAACTAGGTACAAAAATTAATGATGATATGAAAAATGAAAATGTAGCTGTAATGGTATGATGAATTTTCAAAGAATGAATAAGCCTAAAAAAAATCAAGCACATGAAAATGCTCAATGGTAAATAAATAAATGATGAAGAATAATGACTGAATAATGATGTGATTAGATTAGAAGAATATGGATGTTAATAATAATGAAATAAGGGTGGTTGATCTAACCTCAATAACTCATTGGTAACTAAGTTCCACCTACATAGTCAAAATTAACCTCATGCTGATGTAGTTCTCCTAGAAATGATAGAAAACCTATAAATATTAGATTAGAGGATGATGATAAGATGGTTATGATTGTTTGTATATGCTCATTTGGAGATGTAGTCCTAGTGAGAATGTACATAAGCATAATGTTGCATAGTTGGTTGGATTGGTAGGTACTAAAAAAGGAGATTTATTAGTGTGATATTGTCTATTAGACCTCTAGTACCCATTATTTGATATAACATGAAATGATATGCACCATGATATAAAACACCATGATGAATTGGCTATGATGTGTAGAAGTATTATCCCACGATCCATTAGACATTTGAAAATAATCTACCAATGATAAAAACCATGTTGATAACGTTGACGTATGAATATAGATGGTCTCAAGAATAAGTGAATGGCAAGAGGTAACATGTTTATTACTTTATTATTGTAATGGACTTAGTCGAGACAAGAAAAAAATCAAACAAGTAAACACATTCAAAATAATAAACAACATAAAACATCAAATGGTTAAATAATTAAGTTTCTTTTTCTCTTATAATTATGTATTTGTGTAGGCATGATTCCTTATCCTTTGGATATTCTTCCCCTAACCCCTAGATGGCCAATAATAGGATAGAATGGTAACTTGGATGGAACGGGAATGAATAATAAAGAAAGGGTGGCCTAGTTTTCACTAAATGCTCCATCAAGTGGACACTGCTGACATAGTCTAATAGACTTCAAGGAAAATGTAGTTCTCCCAAGGCTTTGATAAACATGAAATATGATGATAGTTAAGATATTTATTGTAGAGGAAAAGTATGGAAGTATACTATTATAATTTTGTCAATAATGTCTCCAAGGTGACCAAACATGTTAGATTGTCATTGATTTCACAAATAGCATAATTCATAGAGTATTAATGACAAAGTTATCAGATTGATGGTTTGAAGAGATTTGGCACATATGTAGGTCCATAAGGACAAATAAGAAGTTGTGAGGCATCCATATATGTATTAATGAAGTATTGATATGTCATTTGATTATTTGGAAAGAGGAACTTGCACATTATATCTTAAGATAAATGAGACTATCACTAGACATCATGCAGATATGAATGACCCAAGAAGTTTATGAATTTATTATAGGTACTTAGAAAGTGAACAAATGTCAAAGGTTTTCATGTAAATTTTTTCTATAGTGCCAAGAAGGTACCCTACAAATTTTAATTATTGAATTGTTTTCTAGCTCGAGATATAAATATTCAAAGTTGATATTGTAGACTATGTGGGCCAAAGACCATCAAGTTTAACCAAGTTAAAGTCTAATGTCAACTAGTTGGTTGATCTAATGATGCATATTAAATCATAGATCTTTATCCAATGGTGCATGTTAAAGTCTATATGTTAAAGGATGAATCTAATAGTGACATATGCCATATTCATGGATCTTGGATAGAATATTAATGGTTCATAGGTGTTTATGTAGTCAGAAGATTGATGGTATGGGTTCAGTCAAATAGTTAATGTCCTCAAAGGACACACAAGGCTACCAAGTGAAATAATCATAGGAAATCAGATCTTAGATCAATGGTGAGACTAAGGTAAATACCTAGCTGATTTGAAGAGATTCATGTCACATATTTTTCAATATTGCCAATGTGCATGAGATGAGGTCAACATGTTCGATGTTTAATATTTCTTTAGTGAGCATTGTTATTTAAATATTTAAATTTTTGAGGGGTAACTAGTGCTTAGTATTTGAGATATATCTTTTGATTTAGGATGAGTTTGATTATGATGTAAAATGCAAATCTAGAAAACCTAGTTATAAGGTCTAAATGTTTATACAATTAATGTTATTGAGATTCAAAATTGACTGTGTTAGAACATGTTTTAAAATTAACTAGAGAATGATAATTAAAGAGTTATCAATAGTAATTTGATTTTTTAAGATTAAATAACTATTAGATAGTGTTTTAGACTTCATTAAGACTATCTATGTAGATTTTGAAGGTTTAATCAATCCATCTTTAGTATGATCATTTGTTTCAAAGTTGAGTATTTATTTGTTAATGATGCTACAATTTACATGATGTGGTTTGAGAAAATTGTACATTATAAGAAGAATGTTTTTGGAAGGTGTAATGACTTAATATTTTTTTATAGAGATCATATGGAGTGGACCCATGCACTTTGAAGTGATATTATGTCCTTAATTTGCTCAATGAAGTGCTAAATAGGTGAATAGGTCTCTATGAGACCTATAAGAGCCAATAAGGCTAATTGAAAGGCATATCTACTCAAGTGTGACCCATGGATTCTATGGATGACATATGAGGATGGTATTGAGATTCGTATAGGCATAATATATTTCTTAAGGGTTATGGCAAGTTTTATGGCCTACCTAGAAGTTGATTTGCATGAAGACTCTATAAAATGTGAAAATCAAAGCAATGGATTCTAGACTTGAAGGTGATGTGAATGTGTCAAGAAGAATAAAATAGAGAAAAAGGAAAGAGATTAGAGATAGTTTCCTCACTAGATGTACTAAAGTACCAAGTAGTTTGAGGTTAAATTAATAAGATTAGTAAGAACCAAAAGGGTGTTTAGATGCGTTTCTTATATGAGTAAGTTTGTGTGTGTGTGATGAGATGAAATAAAGGTGGTATACATTGTGTCTCTAATTAGATTGGTATGCAATCAAAATTTTAGAGTTTTTGATTTAATAAGGTGTTGTGTGGGTGCTCAACATATAGAACAAGTTAGTCCTTGTTCATATTTAGGGGCAAGTGCTCCTTTTGAGGTGGGTGATTCTATAAAAAAGTCTCATGTTTGTGATCATCGTATAGGATAAGTAGTCCATGTTTTTGTAGGCTTGAGAGTGGGTTTTATTCCCCATGAGGGTTTCCCATAGAATTCATGTGTTGTGTGTTAGTCTTTCATTTTATTTCTTATTCATTATTATGAATATATTGTGTTCCATGAATGTTTGTGATCATTAATTAAAGAGTTTGAAAAGATTTAGATTGTCATTTTGAAAAAACTTGATTCAATGATTCACCCCCAGTGATTTTACCTTTAACATATACTTTAAAAATAATAAGAGCATTGAATACATCTAGAAAATGATAATGGAAATAATAGTAGTTAACCTAACCTTAGATGACCTATGCATCGAAGTGATACCTATATAGTTTGTGTGGACCTCAGGTCAGTGTAGCTATCCAAGAAATGGGAGTGTAATTAATGAATGTTAATGGTGACTACAAATTATTATGACTAGATAAGGGGTTCCCAACAAAAAAATAAAAGAAATTGCACTATCCATAACATATAAAAAATCCATTCAAGAACTAGATGACAAAATAAAAAATGTATTTGTCATTTTATATATCTCATGTATATTTGAAGTCCATTTGTCTAAATTTTTTCATATTTAAGTTTTTGATATTTTCAAAAATTTAGGGTTCTTTTTGTTTTTTAGAATAAGGTAGTTACAATAATAGTTTTTCTCTAAAACTAATGAAAGTGTGGCTTAGGTTACACATAAACTAGTAATATCATGCATTATGCTAATTATAAAATGGTGAGATCACAATTCACATTTATTAGAAAATGATAATATCTTGGAAAAGAAGTCACTAAGTTGACCTCAGAAACTAAGCACTACTTACATAGTCCAAGTAAACCTAAATCCATTTTAGTTCACTAAAAATGGTAGAATAATAAGGTGTATTCATTTAAAATCTAAAATTTGGTTACTTGAGTGTGGCGAATAACACCCAATCCATAGGTATTCCTACTTGCTTGCACAACCCTTATAGGATTTTATTTCATCGATTCAAAATCATAAAGAACCTTTTGAACTTAACCCTTATAGACCCAACCAACTCTTCTAGGGCTAGATCCATCCCCCAGGTCTCATTCCCTCTAGAAAATAATGCCTAACTTGGATAAGAGCATTGAAACTTAGGGTGTCCTATTTCTAAAAATATTTTGCAAGTGCAAATTTGGTTCAAACAATCATATTTTCTAAAATCCTTATCTTAATTCATGTTGGCCTAACATGAATTTATTTAAGCCAAAATCATTAGATTCCCTATAAAATGCAATTCAAAGTCCATTTAGAAGGGTTGACACTCATTTACAAGAGAGAAACAAGAATACAAGAAAGTACACTCAAACACTTTTCCCTATTCTCTGCATATAACCTTCCCATATTATTCCAAGCTTATTCAAACCTTTACACTAGTCCCTAACCATCTGAAGTACACCTAGTTTTGCATCAAGTTGTATTTTCATATATAATTACACCAAGCACTTCAATAGGAAAATTACATTAGCTTGATCCCTCCTCAGATTATTGGTATGTAGGAAACATGTTCACAGATGGGGTATGAAGTGCGTCTAGTGTATTTTTTACACACTAACACCTTATCTCTCTTTACCAAATATCCTTTTAATTTCAAGAACAAAGAGATTCTAGGAGTTTTTAAGATTAAAATAGATGCAAAATAATCTCTGTAGACTTCTAGGCTTTGATATTTCATTGACAAGGTAGCATAAACCTATGGATAAAAATCTAGAAAAATTAGATCACCTAAACAACAATACTAAGAAAGGAATACAGTGCTAAACAATGGGGTGTCCCAATTTCAATGATCTTATCTAATCAAAAAATTAAGATTAGGAACCTATTTTTGACACTATCCTAGTCCTCTACCTAAATTCTCAGACCCTATCTTAGACCAGACAACTCAGAATAAGCTAAGTCATATATTTTCTAATTTATTACTATTTTTAGAAAATGAAAAAATAAAATCTATTTACATAAATTTGTGTATTAATTATTGCACATTATTTACTGATTTAATTTACTCTAGACCTATTTATTAATTAGGAATAAAACTCCATTATTCTAAAAAATAATAAAACATTTGGTCAACCTGACTTTCACTGAATTTCACATAAAAACCATAGAAACCCTAGGGTAAATTCTTAGCTAATTTTTGTAATTAATTTTTGAATTTTTTCTTGAATACTAAAATTAGAATTTTCTCTCAAATTTGAATTTTTTATAATAAATTTGAAAATAAATTTATTTGAAACCCTAGTTGCAACAACTAGCTCTCAGTAAGTTTCCAATATTTTTTGATTTTTTAATTGCATATTAGAATTAAAAAATCTCTTAAAATTTAAAAAAATCATATTAATTTAATTTTTTTATCAAACCCTAGTTGCATCTACTTGGTCCCTTTAAATCAAACACTTTCCCATAAATTTTGAATTTTTTCTTGAATAATTAACTCAGAAGTTCAATTTCATTTTCAAAAATTTATAGTATTTAACAAAAATATTTTTGAAAAATCTATGGTTGCATGTACTAGATCCTATTTGCTTCTTGAGGTATCACCTTACATCCATAATCAAATTACAAAAATGATTCTCACTTATGTACAAAATTTTCTTACATTTTTTATAAATAATAAGGAAACCATAATGTGCCCTATCATGTGCATGAATGATGAAGTTTATCATATGTTAGTAAAAATCTTCATCCTTTTCATTTCATGCTTATGTTTCATTATATAGGATGATATTACAACATTCATTGCCAAAAATGCAAAGAATTTCAAAATTCTTTTTTCACATTCTATTTTTCTCATACAAAATAATTACCAACTCCATTTTTATAAATACACTTGAAATGTTATGTTACATGTCAAAAGTTTATATGCCTTTATGCAAAAATTCATGATCTCTACCCTATACTTTCTATCACTCATGTGGAAACTTTTTGAAGCTTACCATGCTAAACATGTTAGAAATGTTATGATTTGTGTCAAAAACATTTATGCATTCATACAAAAATTCATGATTTCCATCCCTTGCTTTATATCTCTCATATGGAAATGTTTTCAAGTTTATCATGCTACACATATTAGACATATCATAGCACATGTCAAATTTATTTATGCATCAATGCACAGTTCCATACTCTCCATCCCTTGTTTTCTATCTCTCATGTAGAATGTTCTCTATATTCATATTTGTATACAATTTATAACTCAACTTACATGAATTTTATCCCATATACATGGTATCTATCTAGATTTTTACGCCTCCTTGGATACACTTGTTTGAATGTCATATTACATGACAAGATCACAACATTAGAAAATCATATTATAATAAAAAAGCCTTAAAGGCATACTAGTGACAATCATGCATATGCAGTTTCATCTAGTGAATTGGTTGAAAGCAATATTACATATCAAAAGAAGAAATCACAATGAAGTAACTCTAAAACTAGTGATTCAAAAATCATTCAAATATCAAACAAATGTTTAGATGAGGTACTAGGGAAATGATTAAATATAAGTTGATCAAACTACCTCCTCTACATCTAGTGAGAAGATTAAGATATTATTGTGCATATCATAGAATGCATGGTCATCACACAGATTCATGTTTGGCATTGAAATAAATATATAATAGATAATTGCTAAAGAGGACCCTAAATAAGGTAAATTAGTAAAGCAATTCATAGTGACATAGGAACACATTCACAAAGAGTCAAATTCCGAAACAATATAAAAGTGGTTACCAAAGCATAACTCAGAACAATAAAAATATTAACAATCAAAATCAAATCAACAAATGGTTCCACAATCATAGGTAAATCATGAAAAAGATGTAAATCTATCTCTATAAAATGAGACTTAACTTTCAAAGTAGTATGGGCTTGGTAAAAAATATCTACAACAGTTTGATTTTCAAGGTCAAGGGTTAAGATAGCATGATCAAGGCATAACTACTCCTATTTTAGTAGTTGATAATGTTTGTCAGCAAGGTTTGGGATTTATTAAACATCCTAAGGTAAATCACTCATAAACATAACTTATCAAGGAAAATATCTAGAAACAACAAAAGTTAGCACCATCATTCCATCAGTTCAAAATTATGATGATAATGATGAGTGTAACAATATAGGTTATTATGATTTCCACGATGTCGATAATGAATCCAAATATTCAAATTCATAGTCACATCTATTCCCTCATGCTTCACAATAACACATGATTCCACTCCTTGATAAAGGACACCATGATAGGGAGTCTCATATGAGACTCATCAGTTAGTATCATCTCTTTATAACTTTTCTTGTACATAATCTCTTCTACTTGATTATACATAGTGAAAATTTTTCAAAATACAAAAACATATAAAATTTCAAAAAATTAAATAGAAAAACATTCAAATATGTCAAAAATCCAAAAACATTTCAATTCTATGAATCATACATGCTTTATATTTCTAGTACTATGTTAGGACTTAAATTTGTTTTGCATGCTATTATATGTTAATTTATCTACATTACCATGCTTCACTTGATTTTTTTAGACTGTGTACAATGAAATCTAGCTACTTGATTACTTTACTCTACCCATTTAGGGGATATCCTACTTCTACATTTGACACACACATCGATATATCTTCCTCCTAGGGGCATCTTCTACATGACTACACCATCCAGGTTATGTCATTCCAATACTCCACACTCTAAGTTATCATGTTGATTTACATTATCTACTAGCTTATGTACATTACTTTATCAACATATCATTAACATCTAGAACTTGTGTATTTATTAGCATATACCTAGTATTGTACTAAACATGTCTTGCATACTTTGCCTCTTGCTTTGATTAGTTAGATGTGATTATATCTTTCCAGTCTTTACATGCTTTATATTCTTATTTAGTATAGCTTAATGTGATTGAATTGCCACTTATTTTTTTATCTTTTTTATGTGCCTTGGGACATTTTCCAATGTCCTTTGATTCTATTTATGTGTCTGCCTTAATATATTTACCAATGTCATTTACTTGTTATCTTCTATGTGTTTATCGCCGTTGTGCCAAATTTTATTGCTCTAATTGTATGCATATGTGGCATTTGAACATGCCTTGTATGATTGATTTCTAGTTTGAGTGACATGTTACCATGTCCCTTGTTTGTGTGGCCCCTTGGCCACCCTTGTATTCTTCTTACTTTTTACTTTGTGTGCTTATTTCTTGATTGATTTATATCATTTGTAATGCCATGATCCATATCATGCCATTATCTTGCTTTCTTGGATGCTATGATGGACATCATGCTCCATCCCTCCTTTGTAATAACCAATAAATAACACTTTTGATTTTATTTTAGTACATTACAAATGATATTAAATTGTTACATATAGCTATGCATACCCTTATTTATCTAACAATCTCTCAAATCAAACCATGTTATATCCTAAGATATCTTATTAATTATCATTGCTATATCATGCATATTTTCATCTTAACACACTATAAGGTCTCTTTATTATAAGGGTAGTCATTGAACTATTGTCATTCCCACCCTTAGAAGAGGAGGAAATAAATAGGGGTTTTGTCATAGTATATCAAAGCTCATAACAATCAAAAAAGTAGTTTTTAGAACACTCAAAACAAAATCTAGACTTCAAACTAGGTAGAATAGACTAGGTAGACAATAAACAATCTAGAATAATTACCATATTTAGCCTTAGATAGTAGTACCAAATTTGGAGTATAGTTTGAGATAATAGGGTGTCCTATTTTTTACACTCCTATTCAGATAATAGAAAAATAAGATTTTCTAGAAATAGACAAAAAAATGAGATTAGTTATAGGTTTATCAGCTCAGTACAGTCTAGATTCAACATGTTTCATTATAATTTTCTTAGAGAATATAGATATAGGTGGTATCATGTGTGGTATGATGGATCTCACTTCCAATTCATATTAGGAAGTTGACATAACTTCTAGATCAGAATCCATGTTTTAGATACCAGTGATTGGGGGCAATGTGCATGGAACATTGGTCTTCCTTTGTTTTCAAATTCAATTTATTACCTAGACATTCTTAATAATTAGATGCCTTATTCCATCTGTAAGTGGTTGGCATCATTTTTAAGTTAAATTTTCATATAAGTTTAAATTCTTGAGTACCTGATTTGCTTTCACATAAGCATATTACATCAGTTTTAGAGTGGCTCTAATATAAGCCTAACCTCCATATTTGAAAATGGCAAAGAGTGGCCTAGCTTCTAGCATAGATTCAGCTATCCATGCCACATTGTTAGATTTCCAAAGCATCTATGGGCTCCACGATCCATCTCATATGGCATCTATTCTATACTGGTATCACTTCATAGCTTCACTTCATGGGGAAATGATGCAGCCAAAGGACTAGATAACATTTATATTCTTGAGCCACCTACTTAGAGGGATTGGACACATAGTCCAAACATTGATTATCACACACATTATTCATTACATTCACTTAGTTGATCATGATGGAGCCAAAGGGCCTATCTTTGTATTCTTGATCCACCTTTTAGAGAATTGATCACTCAGGTCCATTGATGATATTACTTTTGATTCAACACATACCCAACATCATCTAGCACAATCTAGCATCACAGTAGGTTTTGTACTAGTTCATATACCTGGTGAGGTGTATTCATTCCTTTATCTTCCTCTTTATCTTACCCAACTTTATATATTATTATTTTAGATACAACATATTTAGTAAGAACTGATCTAATCTATGTTTTTCATTATAGATTCACAATTCACAACGTGCTCTCTATGTACATCTAACATCACACAACTTCATGAGCTTCTCCCTTACAATTAACTTTAGGTATGCTTTCTACTTTCCTTTATCCTATAATTTAGCTTCTCTACATCACTATAATAAAGGCGGGGGGAGGGGGGGGGGAATGTAGTCATATAAAATGCAAGATTTGGTTACTTGAGTGTGGCTAATAACACCCAATCCATAGGTCCACCTACTTACTTGTACAACCCTGATAAGATTTTATTTCACTAAATCCCAATCATCCAAAAACTTCTATACTTAACGATTATAGACTTAAGTATCTCTTTCAGGCCTAGGTTGACCCCCTAGGTATCATTCCCTCTAGACAACATCACTAAACTTCAACATGAGTGCTGAAACCTAGGGTATCATATTTCTGGTGCTATTATCCAAGTGCAAATTTATTTCAAATGGTCATATTTTCCTAACTCCTTATCTTAATTCATGTTTTCCTAACATGAATTAATTTAATCCATGATCATTAGGTTCGATATAAAATTCCATTCAAAGTCTATTTAGAAGGGTTGACACTCATTTACAAGAGAAAAACAAGAATATAAGTATGTACACTCAATAGCTTTTCTCTATTCTCTACATACATCCTTCCAATATTATTCCAAGCTTATTAAAACCTTTGCACCAATCCTTAGCCATCTAAAGTATACTCAATTTCACATCTAATTACATTTTCATACATAATTACACCAAGCACATTGATAGGAAAACTACATTAACTTGATCCCTCCTTAGAGTATTAGTATTTAGGAAATGTTCCCACACACGAGGTGTGAAGTGCATCCAACATATCCTTTACACACTAACCCCTTATTTATCTTTCCCAAATTTCCTTTGAAGTTTAAGCATAGTGAGTTCCTAGGGATTTTGAAGATTAAAATAGATGCACAATGAGCTCCACACACTTTTAAGCTTTGATATTTCACTGATAGGGTAACACAAACCTACCAATAATAACTCAAAAAAATCAAATCACCTAGAAAATATCACTAAAAAAGGACTAAAGTGCCAAGCAATAGGGTGTCCCACTTTCAGTGCTCCTGTCCAATCAAAAAATGAAGATCAAGAACTTGTTTCTAACACTGTCTTAGTCTTGTATCTGAATTCTCAGGCCCCATCTCAGACTGAACAACTTAGAATAATCTAAGCCATATTTTCTCTCATTTTTTTATATTTTAAAAAATGGAAAGATAGAATCTGTTTACATAAATTAGTGGCTTAATTATTGAACATTATTTATTTATTTACTTTACTCTAGACCTATTTATTAATTATGAATAAAACTCCATTATTTTTAAAAAAAACATAAGGAATGAAAGATGAATGGATAATGTTTAATGATAATGGAGGAAAATGAGGAAAGGGAATAGTAATCTTAAAGGGCCATGTCACATTAGATTCAGATGTGTCCACTTGTCAAAGTGTCATACAAGTAATAGGACAAAATGTTTCCCAGGAAGGTCTTAATATACGTTTCACTTCTGTGACAATTTAATATAAGTAGAGTAATAGTTGAAATAAGATGGGTTGGGATTAATATGATTTAAATGATAAAATGTCTTAAATGTCATGGAATGGTATAAAATTAAAATGAGGCCACCCCCAAGTTTCAATGGACATGTAAATAAAAAATAACATATGTATGACACTAGAAACATCATTTTCATCATGGAACTTACCTAAGGTTCCATGAGCATGGATTTCATCATTAGATGAATATTTTTTCTTTCTCTTTTTTTTTCCTATTTATTAATTTTTATTTTGTTTTATAGCATCTCAAATCAATGGAGGAGTATTATATGCATAATGTAGACCCTTTGATATCTAACCAATACCCACTTAGAATGGTAGATGTGTTTGAATCCTACTACTAATGTGAGCTATACTATTATAGTTATGATCTTCATTAGTTGTTGATTTTTAATCCTCAAAACCTATAAATAAGATGCATTCATAGCCTTTATAAAAAAAGAGTGCAACAAGGAAGGATAATGAAGGATATGAATGGTATAAATGTTTTGATTGGAAACTATAATATAGGTCTTGAGTGGATAATAGGATCATAATGAAATGTATAGTTATTGGGGGACAAATGAAGATTAGGATTTTAAGGTACACACATTGTAATTAATTCTATATTCTACTCAGTCTTGGTTATTATGGAGCTAATATTGACTTTAATAATGTCTTCATCAAATAATGAGGAACTAATTGACTCAAATATTATCACCTCGAAGAGGTTTTCCTTGACAAATTCTTCCTAATTATTCTAATTTGGATTGTCCAATAGTGAATTGTATAAATTTTCACTAAGGGATATTTATAAATCATTTTTATTATCCCTTAGTGAATTAATCAAAGCTTCACTAAAGGATTCTAATTTTTTTATATTGATTATCATCTAGTGACTTGAACAAGGATTCACTATAAAATTATGAGTTTAGACTTTGATAAACCCATATCATCTTAAACAAGGTTTCATTTCGATATTTTTATTTTACATGGGTATTATCTAGGGACCATAGAGATTATTCCACTCAGATATAGAGTTCAAAAATTTGTGATTTTTTTGGATCTAATCGATCGTTATAGATAGTTTGAGGTCAATATAATGTATAGGTTGGTTAACAGTAAAAGATTATACAATGGAAATATAAGCATAAAAGGAAACATAATACTCATAGAGATTACTAGGATAACTTGCATTGATGTCAAAGGAACCTTCCTTATTAGCTATAAAAGGACCATAAATGTGCTCAAGTGGATTTGCAAAGAGTGTGAAGCCAATATTAGAATAACTTTTTACGTATGTTTATTTTGAAGTGAATTCAGACTCAAGAGGATCTAGTTCAATTTCATAGTTAATGTTTTAATATCCAATAATATATTCTAATTATAATTCTAATTCTAACTTATGTGGATCTAAATCCTATGCTGAAAATAACATTGATTCTAATTTTGATGTTAAATCTTATATTAGTTGTTAAATAGAACCTAATTTTGATGTTGACATATCCACAAAGAGGGTCTATTAAATTCTATTATCCCTAGGTACCTTATCCACCTTCTTATTGTAAATGTGATACTTGGGACCAATAAAGTTTATAAAATGGGGGAAATTTAGCAATAGATGGGTAATGGGATATGTATTAATGGGGTCTTCAAATATGGGGTCATGGAAGAATGTTCCTTTTTTAAATATAGGGGGTCCATCAAAGGTTTGAGTTTCATCCAACATGGGTGATTTGACAAAAATGTCAATGATTGATTGACTATCTTGATCTTATTTGGGAAGTGGACATATATGATCATTCTCGAGAAGGGGATGATGGCACATCCCAATCAAGTAGTTATCAAACTTGGACACACATGGATCATTAATAAGTAGCTATGCTTAGATGGAAAATGGAATAATATGTTTGACCTATTGGATTTTTTAAAGTTCCAACATCAAAATGGATTTTAGAATAAAATATGAATTGTCAATAATAAATGCAATGTGGACTAGTTGTTGGCTAAGTTGAGAGTTGCTCTCACTTCTTCACTAAAGACTAGAGATGCTAGAAAAATATTAGCATTCTAGGATTCCATGACATAGATTAACCTTAGACTAATTAACCTATGAAAGGACACATGAAAAGGGAATTTATTAGAAAATATTGGGTCTGAATAGGGTGTACATGGAATCAATTAGAATGGGTGGTCTTGGTTTGGACTGAAAGTGGATTCACTTAGATTAGCCCCAAAAAAGGGAGAAATTACCTATTAATAATGGATGACTTTTAATAGGGTAGATTAACATTAATTATAATTTCCCAAAATATGGCTTAATGACCTAACATGAAATGCCCCAAATAGTTCAAAATAGACCTGATACAATTCAAATGGAAGAAAGGATGATTGACATGAATTCATCATTCACAATCAATAGGTGAAAGATATTATATGTAAAGATAATAAGTGGTTTGAATTGGCATGAAATTTATTAGAATAATTGGATTGCCAATAAAATTGATTTGGCATTAATAAAATTGATTATCTTTAAAGTTAACAATGATAAAAATTGATTGAACTTTAAATTATAATTATCATGTGGTGTAAGATGAATGTGGTTAGATTGGAATGGCTTACTACATGGTTTAATAAAAATATAGTTTTGATTGGATTGACATGGTATATAATTGGTTTTTATGTATTTTAAGGTAAACCCATTTTGTTTTGGATTAGATCAATAAAAAATTGGTTTAATATGTGGTTCAAGATGAAACTATTTTGGTTTTTATTGGATTGTTACATAATTGGTTTGGTATGTTGTTCAAGATGAAACTAATTTATATTTGATTGGATTTATACATGGTTTAATAGAAACATTATTTGGGTTTGATTTGCATGGTAAGAAATTGGCTTGGGATCGATTGGAATGCAGTTCAAGATGAACCTGATTTAGATTTGATTTTATTAAAATAGGAATGGGGTAAAAAATAACCCAATGTAGACAATCAATTCAAAAATAGATTTGGATCATAAAATACTTGATTGGAATGGTTTTTGATTGTACACTATAATGGTACCATGTAAGTAATGTAACTATATAACTACCCAACATAGTGATAAGATGGGATAAATAAAGCCTAATAATTGGGCATGGTAATTCTTCGTCGTAAAAATATAATGTGGAAATGTTTTCGGCTTAGGATAATTTTGATTTTCTTTGATGTTAAATGTTGAATTGGGTCTATCAATGCAAATTTTAAAATGATATAGTTTAATCAAAGGTTTGTCAATGTAAGCATCTAAATAGGAAAGTTTCATGAATCAAACTTTTTTCCAAAAGGGTACACAAATATTGGTACTTAAAATACTTTCAACAAGTTTGATTTCAATTTGTAATGTTGGTTTTAAAGGTTGTTTTATTTTATTATTAATTTTGACCTAAGTTTTGAACAAGTTTGCTTTGTAATTTTGGTTTAATTTGAAGTTTATGAAATTTGGATTAGACATGCAAATTAGATAATGTTTGACTTACATTTGTTTTAATTATTTTAATTCAATTAAATTTATTTGATTTGTAAAGTTGATTGAATTTGGACATTGGAACAAGGGTTGAATTATGTTTGGATTTTGGAAAAAATCTAATTCGATTTGATTTGGGTTGAACTAGACAATTTTTTTTACTTTGGACTTGTATTAAACTAAAATTAGATTTGGATTAAAAATATAATTGGTTTTTAATTGGAAAATTAGGTCTGGTTCTAAATGGGAAACCTAACAGTAATGATTTAGATCATAACTTTGACATTGGTTTGAAATTGGAGTTTGATTGAAATTATGGTTTGGATCAAATTGGAGGGAATAGTGACATGGTATTAGATAATAATGGTAGGTATTTAGACATATTTTGACATGAAATATAGAATAATAATATTTGACCGATAATTTTATTAGAGTAATGCCTTTTGTGTAAATGTTTAGATAGTATGTTTTGAATTTTTAAACTTGACTTATTTGTGAGATTTGATTTCAAGTATAAACAAGGCTCTAACACAAAAATCAAATATCAACACATGATATTTTAAATGCAATTCTAACAAATGACAAAAATTTTCATCACATTCACTTGATCCTTTGATATGGTCACCTTAAGAGAGAATTATAAAATTTAAGACTCTTTAAATAATTATTGTAGTTATTGGTGGTTTTTTAATCCTACCCTTCTTTCTAAAGATATGTACGAATAAGGAAATATTCAATAGATTTTACCTTTGCACCCATATATAAAATCATGTTCCATGGAAAAAGGGGGTTATAATAAGTAATCAAAGATCAGGGTATTCCTATGAGGTTCTATCTCATTCATGACCACTTGATGTGTAGGGTTTTAGTGAAGTCCTACCAAATTTTGGGACTAATTCAAGTTTTACTTGGCTTTCTAAATGGTGAATATATACCTCAAATTACATGGGAATAAGTTTTTCAATGAAAAATATCAATATACATTCAATATTGATTCATTTTAGTGTTACACATAGGGCCTTGAGTATTGTAAATAATTCCATAGGTTTTTTGCATGATTCGATGATGTGCATGCACAAATGTCAGGCCATATAATGGTGTTGGTGTTCCTTATTTTATATACCCCACCAGATAAATAGGATTTATATGATGCTTGTATGTGACTTCGTAGTTAAATTACCCTTAGGATTTGTAATAAGTTGACGAAATCGACCCCACATGGTTAAAATAAAAGGAAGGCTTTTTGGTTCTAATTAGCACAAATATCACTAGGGGAAAGAAAATAACATAATAGGAAAATATTCATGATAATACAAATTTGTTTCTTTCATTTCTAATTCACGCTAATAAATTGGAAAATATATGTGCAAGTCACCACATGAAATACTTAGGCAACAATAAAGCAAAATATAACTTGCATAAAATGAGAATGCTTTGAAAATAAACAAGTTTTTTATAACCCAAATGATATGTGAATTATTTTTAAGATAAAACTAAATGTTATGTGAAGTAAAAATGATTTTTTTTTAAGTTTTAACATGATTTTTCATTATCTCTCTCCCTCTCTCTCTCTCTCCTTCTGACTCTATATCACTCCATCTCATTATTAATTTTTTTTTTATCTCTTTCAATCCCTATATCATTCTATTTATTTACAAAAGTAACAATTTTAATCTATCATAAATAGGTTATCTAATTTTTATATTTCATTTTTGTTTGTATAGATGATAATAGATGATATTATTACCCCATCTTAACTTCGAAAATCTCATGTCAACACTACAACTAGCTTTACAATTTCTTGATATTATCTCTCTCTCTCTCTATGTAGAAGGAATAAGTTATATTCATCTTTAAATAGGTTTTGTTTTAATTTATTCATAATTCAAATATATAATTTTTGATTTTATAGATAATGAGAGATGGCATGGATCCCGACATGAATCATAAAAATTGATGACTAATACTACAATTTCATCCAAATATGTAGTATCTCCCCAACATCACCTGATTAAGAGATAAAGATTGGTGAGAACATAGTAAAATTATCTTTTATTAATTTAAATTAATGATAATCTACATCATATTTATAGTTATATGAACATAAATATAACCTTATATATATGTTCCATAGGAATATCCATCACTTATATATTCGAGGATGATCAACCTTAGCCACCTCTTAAGGTGACATGTGGTGAGTCTAAAATCACATTGTTGAATTTTTTTATTTTTGGAAAATATTTCATTTTCCAGTTATCATTTTATTGCATTAAACTTTTTAATTTTTATGTTATGCAGGTGCCATAATTTTCTGAGGCTATGTCATATACATTTTATCCTTTACAACTTGAGAGGATAGGTTATCCTCTTAATAAGAGATATAACACCCTAGTTTATACATATATGGTGATGAGGTAAAAATTATTTGAAGGAAATGGATAAAAAAAGGATTTACTTGTTGTGCTAGGGGTAGTTGTAGGAAACAAATTATTTTTTTATTTTGATATGAACCAATTTATATTCATATACGGGCCATTTTGTTTATATATGTGGTCTATATTGTATCTCAAAATTTCCCATTTTTTGTGCCATTATGGCATAATTTGGATACACATAAATATTATATGTCATATTTATGTGAATCATACAATTATAATTTTTGTATAAATTTTACTTACTATATGTCATTATTTTTTGTGGTTTTTATTATTACATACATTGTATTTTTTGAAATTACTCATAAATAAATATTCTTTCAATCGTGGTTGTGTCAATGAATGGATAACTAAAATTTAGATTTCGTAAATGAT